>JAJJWW010007871.1:0-215019 GCA_023531295.1 Papaver armeniacum | reverse complement strand
TCTTTGCGAAAAGCAATTTTATCCTTGCCTTTAACCTTTCGTAGCTTCAGCCTCTTCAAAGTCAACCTTCGCATACGCATGAAGATAAGAAACAGAGGCAACAATATTGTTTAAAATAAAAGAAGATGTTTCTTACTTCATCCAGTAGAGCGATCGGAGTATTGCCGGTACTCGGCTTTGGATCTTCTTTATACTTCTTTCTCATTCGCGATCTAAAAATTTCTTGAAAGTTAATAAATAAAAGAGAAAGGAAATGTCGCAAAGAAATTGAAAGAAGGAAATATGCCTCTTTTTCTCCTCGTGCCACTTAAATTCCCAAGGATGGTAATTCGCGAGATGTGCGGGGAGAACATGAACCCGCGATGTAAGGTCCACTCAAGAATAAAGGAACAACCCACCACTTCTCATCTTTGGAGTGGCGGGGAGTACTATTGTTACCCGAATGCCAATCGATATCATGCATAAGCAGCTTGTCATCGGAACGTTATCTATTCTTTTCAATCGAGCGCCCGGCCGAGATTTATCATTCTCATGTTTATCACCGATAATTCGCAAAAAAATTTTCTCAAGATACTTCTGTGACTATCTCCAAATTTGCAAAAGTTAGGATCTCTAACATTAATAGGATATAAAGATCCTTTACCAGACCGACTGCCCATGTGCGGAATTCAAGCATCAAGCGGATACGATCGCCGCTCAACCGATAGACAAAATTCCTTTAGGAATTTTTTATGAGCAAGGATTTCATAGAATAATGGTATCTCGGATTATAAAGAGGAATGGGAAGTCCTGCAGGAGTTGACTAGCGAGACTATGATTTTATGATCATCACATTGATGATCGTAAAACAATTTTCACAGTAAAGAATGGACGAAAGATTCTTGATCGGAAATGGTTGATAAGATGAAACCCTTCTCTTTAATTTGTTTTGAGTATCTTCAAAAGGGGTTTATATGTACGACCCAATGAAGCCATTGATATAGTATGGGAATGGAAGATTGAGAGAATTGAAGAGGGAATTACAAGAGCAAAGAGCAAGAAATTGCTAAGAAGAAAGTTAAACGAAAGTTGGGAGGGAAAATAAAAGAGAAAAAGAGAAGAATAAGAAAGCTATATATAGAGAAGAGAATCCTCGAGAAAACAAATGCATTTAATGCGAGATGGGACGGAATGGTCAAGAATAAACGGTTGAAAGAGACATGTCAAAAAAAGAGTGGAAGAAGAAACACCTTGTAATAAATTCCATTTGAGTAAGAATGAACAATCGCGAGATAAAGATTAGCAAATGCGGCACTTTAATAATTAGTTCTCATGACATTCTCTTCTTCGCAGAGAAGACATGAGAAGAGGCAAGATGTAGGAGCAGAATATCGCGACATCAATACCTTGCGAGATCAATAAACGACAGTATTGCGAAGGTGTCGCAGGGAAGTAATATAAATGATGCAATGGATGACGATAGCCAAAACATGAGAAAAGTATGAAGACTTGGTGAGATCTAGGAGTGTCGCAAGGAAAAACGTTTATAACACTCGCGACACTTCACGAGTGATTCCCAAAATAAAGGACAGCTTAGTTGTCATCCATTGTATACTACCCTATATAAGGGTTGAGCCGGTTTGTTGTAGAGAGTCTTTTGAATTGTTAAGCAAGTCATTAGGAGAGAGAAAATTAAGAGGGATTGTAATTTCTTTAGCTCTGTTCTACATTACTTTGTAAATCTTTCAAGTAACAATTAATAAAACACATTATTATTCATCTTCAAATGGATTGATTAAGCAAATTCGAGTGAGGGGTGTAGTGTAGGATTTCCTGCAACTACAAGAAAGTTGAGGAAATACTTGATGATCGAGTTATGGGGCAAAGTAAGAAGAATAGGAGAACTTATTTTCTGATTGAGTGACAAGGGTTGCCAGACTCCGAAGCTTCTTGGGAGAAGGATACTACATTGTGGCAATTTGAAGAAAAAATTCAAGCTTACCTACATCAAAAGGAATTGACGAGGGCGTCGAGTTCAGCTGGTGGGGGAGGTCTATGACATGGCTGTCAAGTGCCCAAGTAAAAATGTGACACCGTGGCGCATTATCGCTGGTTTGGCCAAAGTGTCGAGATATGAGTGCATGTCTGAGTTGGCAAGGACAATAACATGTGGCAAACAGATTTAGACATGGCCAATGACGCGAGATTAGTGTCAGGAGATGCCAAATGAGTTTGGCAAGAAAACTCAATGCATGAGGCGTACAGGCATGCAAGCAAGACTTGCATTAGCACACTTTCATCCATGGAGAATGATGCTCAGCAATGATTGTGTTACTTTGGCTGGCAGACGCAATCATTGTGCCAAAGGCGAGATGACATGTGCCGGGCACATGGCCTTAACGGTTTTCGAGTTGGTTACACGGAAGTTGAGTTGCTTTATGCATAACTGAAGGCTAGGACTTGTTTGGTTAGCTTTAGAGTGTAATGGCGTCAGTTGATTACACTAAACCGCCCGGCATAAACTAAATCAGAATCGCTCACAGATTACTTGTAAATAGCTTTGTAAGGCTATATAAGCCTGATCTTGTGAAGGGATTGGGTAATCCGGAACAAGAATAGTTTGTAACCCTGAGTGTGCAATAAATCAAAGGCTACGGCCTAGTTTAAAGCTAAGTTTTGTTGGTGCATTTGTCCCTTGTTTTCGCTTATGTTTATGCATCAAGCGGAGTGTGTATTTGGTTGAAAGTTCGGAAGATTTGTGAGCAGAACCTCTATTTAGTATGGGCTGAATAGAGAATTAATCAAGTAGTTGAAGTATTGGCTAAGTGCGAGTTGGTTGAAATTGTGCTGTGGAGCATAGTTACCATCGTCAGAGTTCGTTTTGTATTTGGGTGTTGCGAACCTGTGACAACAGCTATGGTGAGAGTATTACAAAATACAACTCTCATTGATTCTGGCCCCATGCAATCAGCAAGAAAACATATATTTACAGCAAACTTACACCTTCACCAGGTAGGAAAATCCACCCAACGACTACCCCACTTCCCCACTCCTGCTGTTCATAAGGTATCCCACCGAAAATTGCCTCCATTTCTGTTTTTTTCTCTAAAAGCACTGATTTGAACCACAACCTTAACTTCTGCCTAGCTTTTTCTGCCCGTACTTCTTTTTTCTAAGATTTTGTTTTTTTGTGTTGTGATTGTGTGATTAATTTTTTAGGGATATTTTGACTTTGGGTCACATAAAAGTGACCAAAGTTGCGTTTGGGTCATGAAATTTTTTTAATTAGAGTTTGGGTCACATGACCGTGGTTGACCGTCTTGACAGTTATTTAATTATTTATATTTTCAAATTAATTTGAATATTGTTAGCTCTGTTAACTGCCGTTAGCACTAGTCAATTAAAACACACCAAAACGTGTGAGAAATTAATCTCCACCGTTTACATTTTTCAGAAAACCATCCTATCTCAAATCACCATGGTTCCACTTCCACCTTCGTCTCCCTTCCTTCCGTAAAGATGAACTCCCCTGTAAAGACAAATAGATGAGGAAATAAAATAAGCTTGATCTCAACTTTTTATTTCATCAACAAATGAATGATTATTATTGAATTCTTAATTCATAACATAACATAACATCTGTTCTTTTTCCACGGATTGCAAAACAAAACAATTACCAATCTCCTCAAACACTCCCATACAAAATCATTTCTCTTCTTATGTTGCTGTTGATTTAATTCTCCACGGAAACAAAGAGTTAGTAACATAAATTAACGACAAACCCAAGTTTATTAATCCATTGCTTACATCTACTGTCTCAACTCTCATGAACTCAATTAGATCCAATTTTCGAAAAATCCAAATCCCCAAATCCGTTGTTATCCTGTTGAGTAAATAGACTAGTAGAAAATCAAGGCTAAGAACGAAATACCAAGGAGAATTATTCTCTACCATCCGAAGATGGTGGAGGTGATAAGAGAGAGAGAAGTTGAAGTAGAAGGAGAAATGAATTAGATTTTCAGAAATCTACGAACCCTAAATCATTTTAAGATTTTTTCTAAATAAATCACAACCCTCGATTAGTGGCCCTTTCCCACCGTGACACGTGTCAAACAGAGGGTAAATGGCTATGTTAGTAAATAAATGGAAGTCCAATTTTTATTTGGTCATTTTACTATTTAACTAACTTTGGTAACTGTCAATAACGATCAACAATGGTCTCTTGTGACCCAAACTCTAATTAAAATTTTCTCTAGCACCCAAACGCAACTCCTCATTACTTTTATGTGACCCAAAGTCAAAATATCCCTTAATTTTATGGGTTTTTCTATGTTGTTGTGTTGCGAATTAGAGCCCTAAAATCTCTTCGGATTCTTAAACATCGGTTTTGTGCAACTCTATTATCCCTAAAAAAAATTGGGTTTTCATTGATTCGTTTAGCATGATAGTTGATAACTCCAGGAAAGTGTTTCTGACAGTAGATTAATGTATCTCTGATAAAGAGATTATGCGACTCTATTATCTCTAAGTATTTCTTTCTTAAGTTGCACATAACGTGTTTGATAAAACACCTTACTAAAAGTATTTTATAGCTCATAAACAAAGGGATATAGTTCTATTAGATGCTGATGTTGATATGAATGATTTCTGAAAACCGTTGTTGGTGAAGAAAATCTTAATGATTTTATAGTGAAATTAATGGATGACTTAGTTGAATTTATCGGTTTAAACATTGGAAGTTTGTTTGGTTGAATTATAATGATTTTACCAATTTGATCAGCAAGAATATACAAATAATTAATGCCTCAAAACCGAAACTTAGAGAGGGATATCTACAGTATGACATATATGGATCATTTCTTGCTAAGTTGAGAAAGGATTAAATGTTTTAGTTACTACTACAAGTCTGCAATTTGATCGGAAAGTGCTACATTCGGCTGAACCAATGATAATGAGAATTGGAATTTTCCTTTTAAGATTTTAATCTTTAATATCAGTACAACTTCTCCCCTTCTGCATCTAAATTTTTTCTGTTGTTTTCCGAAATACCATGGCTGCACATAAGAAAGTAGCATTGTGTTCGCTTCAAATATCGATCTAGTGCCACTAGACATATTCTTATGATAATTTTCTTTGATGTCTATGAATGATGAACTCATAATTTTACCTCTTTCTCCGTGTTTCTCTCTTGATGTTAGTATGAATGTGCAATATGGTTGATATTGTGACCTTTTTCATTTTTCATATGGACCAGAACTTATATGAATTGTTGCCCCTTGCCCACAACTATTTTTTTACGATCGGCAAAGGTTGAAGATAGAGTAAAGATGCCTACCATAGGTAAGCAGAAAGAGGCTCCCATAAGCTATGTCTTTCTTACTTTTATACTTCTTTAATGTTTATTGCCCTCAATTAATATTTTTAAGCTAATCTCTAGAATTCAAATAAAATTTTCAGGAACTCCCTCATGTAAGACAGAAGCAACAAGGTGGGATGGTATACATAGACATGCGAATGATGTAATAATTTGTCTTTTATCAGTTCTGTTATCGAAAGGAAATTATATAAATCTGGCATCAGCTTGTTTCGTTGTTCTTAGTTTGTACAAATTGCAGGCCAGAATCTTCACCGGTTCTACGCCATACTGAATTCAATGCAAACAGGACTTCGTGGAAAGAATTTCAATCAGGGAATTAAAACTGAGAGTCAAGTTACTTGAGGTGATTTCATCGAGGAACTTATCCTATGCTGATAATACCTACTTTTGGTATTGGAATTTCTTTCAGCAGCCACGGAAATAACATGATCGAGTGGATCTTCTTTTTGGTGCAAGTAAGTCTTCCACATGTCGAAATGCTTTTTAAGTTTGTTTGAATTTTTACTGACATTGGTAAAAACATTAGTAAAGTATTTTATAGAATATTTACTGGCTGTTCTATTTTACTCGACATTCTGTCTAATGATCCTCCGTCTCTAAAAAATAGGGGTTTGTGTGTAAATTAGAGACGGAGGAGTATGTCCGTAACATTATATTGTAGAATTCTCAGGTCCTGGATATTCATTGGTAACTTATAGTTACAGTGACACGGTATGAATGTACATCCTGTAGTGTGGAGGGAAATTGGAAGGTACGGAGAATTAATTAGAGTTCCATTTGGGAGTCCCAGGGAGTCCCAAGAGTAAAAGTGGAGATAACACGGTATGAATGTATATGATTATAATCATCCCGTTTGTATTGTTGCAACAATTATCTTATGCATTTTATATTTAAGGGGTTATGTGAAACCCGTACATAATACAATCAATTCCATTTATCGACACCAAGCCCTCAGCCAACAAGAGAAGTGGGTTACAATGACCGTGGGTTATACAAGAGGTAATTGAACTCGGTTAAAGTGTTGTAGATTGATTGAGTTGCTTGAGAAATTGTTTCCGTTATCAAACTAACACAATTTTGGATTTGATGGTAATTTTCTTTCAGCCTTAGTGTTTGTAGTCTTTTTTTTCAAAAGTTTAAAGTGATTAGGATACACAGCTGCAGCCTCAAGTATATATGCAGTACATTTCGGATGGAAGTCTCTTTCTGTATTTGCATCGATCTCTATTTCCTACCTACTGTATATGCTTATAGGAGGCTTCCTAATCCTCAAGTTGTAATGCTATTACACCCATCTATGATACTAATTGTTTCTGTATTATGCTGTATAAAAACTAGCACAATGATAATTTGATTCTAGCGACAAGGCGTTTTGAGGATTCTCCACTTTTCTTTTCTTTTTTTGTGTTTGGATGTTTTAGTCTTTTGATTTCTCTTCACTGAACGACCAAGGAAATGTGTCTTGGATTATCGCCTCAACAGATGCAAAAAATGTTATCAGCTTGACACTACTATTGCTTCTGCCATTGTGTTGGAGACTAAAGTTGGTGTCTCGGCTCACTGGCAGTGTAATGAACTAACATGGATCCGAACATAAAAGAAGACTATACTGCCAGTGCTTGAAGCACGGGTTACTATCTAGTAAGGATTTATATCTTTTACTTTCCCATAAAGCTTGGAGTTAGTAGGAAAGAGCTTTTTATAAACATTCCCATATGAACACTTTGATTCGCTGAGAGATATTTAACTTTCATAAGGATTTCCAGAAAGATTCAGGAAGAGATAAACTAACTATATCAGTTCCTACTTGGTTTAATTTATCATACATTGATGCCTTAGTTAGAGTCCATCAAAGTTGATCTTGTTTTTGCCGCTGAGGCCTATCTAAGAAGAGTTAGATATTATTCTTTGCTATATCATCAGGAAAAACAAAACGGATAATAGTTCCACTTGTTAGTACTAGTGTCAATTAAGTCTTGCCACCAAAGAAAGATGGCTGTTTGAAGAATTTTTAGGGCAGCAAATTTGTACTAGGCCCGTGTATCCAGTTATCCTACCGTCTGGTCCTGTGTATTTGGTACCCCCAAGCACGCATCATTCATTTATTATATTGAAACAATGTCCAAAACTATATGAGAAAGCATAACTCATGCCAGCAAAATAGAATTTGAAGTAGTGAGGGTTGAAACAGACACCACTGCCGCCGTGAAGAAATTAATACTGCTGATCATCACCTGTAGTGGGGGTGATTCGTGTGAATCCTACTTACTGGCTAAGGTGGACCACAACCACATTATTAGAAGGTTCCGACAAGTTTGAGACCAGCACCAGGTAACAGATTCTTCCGAAATATAACTACAAGCACAATCCGAGGCACAATTCAATATGAAACCTGGATTTCTGAGATAGACATAAAATTACATTTTGGCTTGTACATGAAAAACGTAACATTGAAATGCAAAAAGTAACACAGCAGCCTAAGGTCATGCATCTCAACCGTATGACAGCACCAACTTGCTAAGGTAACGAACAACCTAAGTGAAATGTGATTCTTCCAGTTCAAATGCAATGACTCAGATATTTTCGGTTTCCAAGAATACTAATAAGTTTGCAAATGAATACATTTCATATATTTCAATCAAGCATCCAAAAAGCCCAAACATTTATCACCTTCATGTTGGGAAGACAGGAATGGTATGAGACCCAAGAAAACAGAACACTGTGATTGGACAAATCGACGCAAATAGATTCAAAACCTGTTTGAGCCTATCAGGAATTGTGTCTTTCAATTCTTCAATAAAACAAATATTTTGAACAATAAACTGACCAACTAATTAAGAGAAAGTATAATATTTTTTCAATATATTTCCTGTAATCACCCATCCAGCAGGAGGCTTATTTTTTCTCGCCTGTAGAAAATCATCAGAGCAATCAAATTGAGTAATTTCTCCTCCAGGAATAAAGGTTTTCAGAGAAAGGATGTTCTCCACCTGAGCGTGCAGCTGATAATCCATGTCCACGCAATAATTACTATCATCATTATCAATGATGATACTGCGGTCTAAGTCACTCATCTTAGCTTTAAATATACCAGGATAGGAGACTGAGCTTCTTACCACTTTGAGATGTTTCATTTGCAAATCGTAGATTATAAGACAGTTCCCATCAAACCAATACAATAAAACCAGATTGGATAAACACAACATGCGCGCAGGAGGGATGGCTGCAGTAGTGTTATTGTAAGAACAAAAGGGAGTTGTTTGTGAACCTTCTTCCTTAATTTGAACATCGAAAGTCTCCTCCTTCACCCATACTTGTTTGACCTTGTCCTTTAATATATGCAGATGAACCTTACAGCAACAAGAACAAAAATTACTCTGGTCATTACAGTGATGAAGGTGACGCTCACTGTCGTTCATTGTTATCTTCTCAGAACGAGCAACACAAGGATATCCTCTAAACTCCAGAAGATTATCAACTACTAAATATTGATCCTCATTCGTCGTACATTCATCTGGGAGACGGACAAACTGAATCTTCTCATTATGGAGGTTGAACGAAAGAAGCATTTCAATCTTATTGTTACGAAATCCATTATGATTATCATTGAGTACTGTATCTTCTTCAACTACTCGATTAGTTACCCTCCAATAAAGATCACCGCCGCAAAGGATGGCTGATCTACAGAAATCCCTCAAAACTCTTGTTACCATTCGGGTAGCAGGAAAAAGAGAATAACCACCAATTGTTGCTGACATTTCAGCAGCAGTAGTAGTTATCTTTCTCCATGAATAAGTTCCCAATGTAAAAACCATGCAAACAAACTCCTCATTTGTAGTTGAAGTAAAGACAATAACAGTCTTATATTCTCCTGACGATGAATCAAACCCAAAACCATGACACAAGCGAATATACCCCCCTCCGGGAGGATCTAAAGCCGACAGGGAAAGTAATTCATCCCTAGTCGGGTTGATGACAATTATTCTACCTTCATCAATCATAGATTTAAGACAAGCTAAGCCATTACAGTAGCCTACTAGTTCTCTTGTATTTGGGCAACCTACAGCTTGCAGACAATTAATTTTAAGGCATTTATCTTCCTTTTCTTTTATTCTGAAAAAGTAACTGCTTCCACCGGAATTGTCTTTCCATACGTTAAGAAGATGAAATACTAGACTTAACTTGTTTTTATTTTGAACAAAGTGAGAGGAAGCAAATGGTTTATGATTACAAATTGAATTGTACCATGATTTACTCACTCGACTGTATGTGGCCAGATCCCGAGCAGGTAATCTCGTTAAAATACTGTGAATAATAAGATCCTCTGGAAGATTACTACCTGGAGGATGATCATCGATATTTTCTGCAATTACCATTTCGTTCTTCTTCTCGATTTGATTTCTTTTTTCTGAAATTACTCTTTCCTTGTTGTTCTTTTGCTTTTCATCGATGCTTAAAATTTTCCTCTTTCTCAAATTCATTATAACTTAATAACTTACAGAAAAGAAAACTAATGTTTATGCTTGTGTAGAACAGGAGATGGCCTGTGATTCCGAAAGAAGAGGAAGAAAAAAATCGAGATAAATTAGGTTAGTAGAAAATAATTTAGGGCTAATCTACAGAGACTCTAACCAGAAGTAACTCGAATATGAAAATGAAATTATGAGAGTAGCCGCCCATAGGCTAAAGCCCAAAGGACCTCGAGACCCGATAGAAAATCCGGGTCCGGGTCCTAACTTAGCGGACCCATAACTGGGCCCAATTAAAAACCTAATAATATTAAGCCTAGTTTGGTATTGCTGTGAGTTTTATAAAAGTGCTTTTTTGTTGTGTTGTGCGTTGTTGTGCTTATCTTTAAAATAAAGTAGTCGGACGTTTGGTAAACTATAATATGTGAAGTCTTTGTGGAACCAACAAACTCAAATTTCACTGTAAATTATCATGTTGAAGTGCTTATGATGTGGCTAATGACGAAAATAAAATGGTTTAAAAATTCTTTTTAAATTAAATCTATTAATAATAAAATATTTTTTATTTTGAATATTATTTAATAAATAAAGATAAAAATAATAATAATTCTTATTCATATTCATATTTTAATAATGGATAAAAAATAATAATAATTTTATTCATATTTTGAAATTTAAATTAAATAATAATAATAATAATTAAAAATTTTATGAGACTTTTGGTTGGCGGCCTAGCGACAAGCTGAGAGCTCCAACTCCTCTTTGAATAAGCGATGCTCAAACGATAGAAAATAAAATTACCTAATCCACTACTAGCGTCGTTGCTAACCAAACAGCTCCTTAGGGCTTGAAAAACACTAGAGTGTCTTCTCCAAGCTCTCCTAAGGTAGAGAAGGCCGTAACCCCCAAACCATAGCCATGTGCAACACACTTGTCCAAGTATTTGGCACGTTTGAAACCGCACTGAAATAGCCTTACCTGGGGAGAAAGAGCGCACACCATCACCAAGGAATGGAGATACACCAGAACATCCATACAAACGTCTTGCCCGTTCTCCCAATTAAGGACAAGAATATCAAAGGTTTTAGGTCTTTGCCATCGTCCTGATCAAGACCAAGAGGAACCTCTTTGCGCGGGGACATTAGACTTGTAACAAATGTCTGCAACAACGTCGCGAACCACATCATGTCGAAACTTGTACCCAATATCCTTAGCGCAATGGAGCGCATGATCCCCAAAGATATCCATAGACTTGTTACAACTTGGGCACAAACTATTCTCCACGAACAAAGGAATACCCAAACGATAACAAAGCACAAACTCCTAAATTGTCGAGGCCCTGACATTGGTTAAGTCCACTAATGGGGACCGCCAAAAGGTAGTCTTGAGCATGTTTGATGCGATTGCACCGCCAAAGGGTCAATCTCTTTCGGACATAAGAAACCGGTCTGAATATGCTTCTTAATCAAGCGTCAAAATAAACAACTTCCGGGGAATGCATGGAAGGAGGGGCAAGATCATCGACACCGTAAGTAGACGGAATCCGCATACCAGTAAAGGTGCAAGAGCCAACCGAAAAGGTGTCCTTTATCCGTTGAAAAAATGTTACCAAGGATCGTTTTTTGTACCGAAGTAGTCGACACCGGAAGCAAGATAACAATAGGCACGAGTGTCGCCCATGGTATAAATGCCTGGTCCCGCCATCCTTGATAGGTAATGTAGCTAATCTCTTCAGAAAGGACCAAAACCCGCACCATCACCAGTAATTAAAGTCTCAAATCTTGGTAAAGCTCATCATCAAACAAATCGGTGGCAGTTGTAAAGCGCCCTGATTAGTAGTTCGCACAAAGAAAGTAAAGTCTAGATACGCTAAAGCTGCAATTGCGAAGTAAAAGCATCTCACTTTGAGGGTCCCTAAGCTTTTTAATGGCGTTCATTAATTGAACAGTTTGTGGACCCCGTTCAACAACATGTCGATGAAGCCCATATCCAAACTCACCGGGACCGCCTAAAAGTTTAACACCTTTAGAAGGCCTACCAATATCCGTAGGAAAACACCATCCATTGTACTCCTAGGATCAAGAGAAGGCCAAAAACTTCGGTCTTCTTAATGTCGAGATGTAAACCTCGCTTGGCCCTTCGTTTCAATTATCCGCAAAGCCTTAGACACCTCCAAGGTGTCTCCAACAATTGTACCATCATCAAGGTACAAGCATGCAAGTCAAGTTTGCATTGAGCAAGAATAGACTTCACTAAGGGGTGAAGTGTCAATGCAAATAACAAGGGACCGAGAGGGTCACCTTGTTGTACCCCAAGAGAAGAAGACAAAATATAATGAGAGTAATAAAGCTTGGCAGCCGCAAGTAGCAAAACTCTCTACCTAACGAAATAATTGGTCAAGGCGTACTTCCTTGATGAGTTGAGACCTACTCACCATGTTAAAAGCATTGGAAAAGTCAATAAGCAACATTGACATGTTCCCCGAGTTTCCTTTCATTTCCGGAATGGCGATTTACGGCGTGTAAAATACCTTTTCCCTCCTACAGAATACCAACTCCGAATTGGTAATCTCCAAGATAAGAAGTCATGTCCTTTCCAACAAAGAAAAGCGGCCACCTTAGAGACTAATCTCCTCCATACCGTACCAACCGCAATGGGCCTAAGACCTCCCCAGTTTAAGCAAAGGAGTCAAAGGGGCGCTAGCAATGTATTCACCCAAGGCATGGGGGTATTTACCAGCCAACCAAAGGTTGACTACCCCGAAGCAATAGAAACCAACAAATCATCGCCTCTCGCTGCTTCGCACCACTAAGAGCATCAACTAAGTGTTGAGCCCTTTAAACCATCTCGACCGCAAGACGTACCCTTAGGAAAGCTTTTGATCGCGCCCAAAATAGCCTCGATAATTCACCTCGAAATGGGAACCGCATCATATTTTTATTTTGAATATTATTTAATAAATAAAGATAAAAAATAATAATAATTCTTATTCATATTTTAATAATGGATAAAAAATAATAATAATTCTTATTCATATATATATTTTTTAAATATATTATTGGATAACGATTATTACATTAACTAGTTGGAAGCCTAACAAGCTAAGCTCCAACAACATACTACTACATTAATTGAACAAAGTTCTTGTGTTAGCCTACCAAATGAGCCTCATGGGTAACCTAGCCAAGGGAGCCAAGAGCGGATGGGGAGCCGAGATTGTGTCACAAGGGGGCAAACTAACTCTACCTTCCATGTTAATTCCCCGCAATATTACGCTATTGGGGCTCGAACTCTGACCTCCCGGAGCGCATAAATCTTTCGGAAACGGGATGACCAAATTGAGCTAGGTGCCCGTTTTTAATATTCATATTTTTATTTTGAATATTATTTAATAAATAAAAATAAAAAATAATAATGGATAGTATTATTTAATAATATTTTAATAATGGATAGTATTATTTTAATTTAAACTACAGAGTTTTTAGCTGGTAGCCGAGCAACAAGCTGAACACCAACTCCTTTTTGAATGGCAACACCCAATCTATGAAAAATAAAACTACCTAGACCACTACCAGCATCATGGCTGACTAAACAATTCTTCAAACGCTTGAAAAAACAAATAGTATCCTCGCTAAGTTCCTCTAAGGTAGTAAAAGCTAAAACACCCAAACCATAACCATGCGAAGTACATTCATTCAAATATTTAGAACGTTTACGCGAAATTGCTCTAGAGATAGCCTGGCCTGGGACGAAAGAACGAACACCATCACCAGTAAAGGGTGAGACCCTTGTGACATCCATACATACATCTTGGCCGTTTTCCCAATTGAGAACAAGGATATCCGCTGGACGTAAATCCTTGTTACTATCTGTCATAAGACCCAAATTCACCTCCTTGCGTGCATGGACACCAGCTTTGAAACAAATATTCGCAATTACATCACGTACTAAGTCATGGCGGAATTTTAGTCCAACATCATTAGCACAACAAGCACATGATCACCAAAGATATCCGTAGCCCTATTGCAACACGAGCACAACCTGCCCTCAACAAATTAAAATGAAGATAAAATGATCACCAAAGTTAAAATGAAGATATCCATAGGCCTATTTAGTCGTTTAATATTATAATTTTATTCTAATTTTTAATTTTTACCATTAAAGACTATTATTATTGTTGTTGTAATTATTATTTTATAACAAAACTTAATAAAATTTTATTAGTGAAATAATTGTACATAAATAATATTTAAGGGTAGATTTTGTTTTTTTAATATAATAACAAGGTTAAAATAGAGAATCAATTAATTAAAGTTGGCCTAAAACATAAGTGCTTTTGGAAAAAAGCGCTTTGAAAAAAGTTTACTAAACACTATTTTCGTAAAAAGTTTGTTACAAGTTGGTTACAAAGTACTTTTATAGGAGAAAAAGCAATCCCAAACGGGGCTTTAATAATTTTGGGACTGCCAAACTTTATCAATTTAGCGAACTATTAATTTATCGATAAATAATCTTTATTATTTATTTGATAATAATAATAATAATAATAATAATAATAATAACAAGAACTACTTTAGCTCACCCGGGTCATCCCGTTCCCCAAGGTTTAATGCGCTCCAGGAGGTCCCAGGTTCGAGTCCCCAATGGCGTAATATTAGTGGAATTAACATGGAAGGTAGTATTAGTTTGCCCCCTTGTGACACAATCTCGCCCCCCTCCGCCGTTTGGCTCCCCTTGGCAAGGTTCCCCATGAGGCCCGGCTGGGTAGGCTAGCACAAAGAACTGTTCAATTTATGTAGTAGTATGTCGTTGGAGCTTAGCTTGTTAGGCTTCCAACTAGTTAATGTAATACTCTTTATCCAATAATATAAAAAAATTATAATAATAATAATAATAATAATAATGCAGTTTTGGAACCCGCTTACTAGCGTCAAACAAAGCTTTTGATTGGCAACCTAGCAACAAGTTGGGCACCAACACCTTTTTGAATAACAATGCCTATTCTATGAAAAATAAAGCTACCAAAACCACTACTAGCGTCGTTACTAATTAAAAAAATTCTTCAGACGCTTGAAAAAACACAGAGTATCCTCACCAAGTTCCCCTAAGGTAGAGAAAGCTAAGACTCCCAAACCATGGTCATGTGAAATACATTTGTCCAAGTATTTAGTGTGTTTACGTGAAACCGCACTAGATATAGCTTTTCCCGGGACGAATGAGCGAATTCCTTCACCAGTGAATGGCGAGACACCTGTGACATCCATATAAACATCTTATCCAAACTGGCACTAAATTAATAATATTATTTTCGTTTCTGGAAAAGTATCACCTTTTCATTTTAACCTAAGAACAGGACAAAATGAAAAAGTGATTGTAACTCTTTTCCAGAAACGGATGGAGTAAGTTATTAATATATTAAAACATACTAAATTTGAACTTCGAAAATAAGTGTATTGATCATTTTCTTATGGTAACAAATATCTAGAGATTTTATTTTCAAATCTAATTATTTTATGGCATAATATCTCAACCTCTATTCAATCAGTATGTATATAGCCTCAGAGTCCGTGAACCTGATTGTTAAGTAGAGCACTTGGATGATCTCAAAAATCAATATAATCGTATCCAAATAATCTAATCGAAATTTTTCCAAGTGATTAAACTTGTTATCTATCTTTCAAAATACGAATTATATAAGAAACAAGTCTCTAAATCGATTAATTAAGCGAACGTATGTACTTAGATTGAATACGTACAAATCTGTGTAAATCCAATTATATAGATAAACAATATAATGCGGAAAAGGAACAACACAAGATACCAAATTTTGTTAACGAGGAAACCGCAATAATGAAAAACCCCAGACCTCGTCCGTTGAAAACCACATTGTATTAAGCCGCTACATACAGTAGCCTACTATCAGACTTCGGACTGGAATATAGTTGAGACCGAATTCACCCTCCAAGCGATTTAGTTAGTGATTCTTTGCGTCCTTTACGACTAAGAGTTTCTTGACCACAGCCAAGACTTTTGATACCAATCGCCTCTAATGGGTAAGCCTATTTGATTACCGTTTAAATCAAAGATCAAGGTGTGAAAACATGCTTAAGTAGACGAAGCTAGCAAACCTCACAAATCCGAACTTACTACTCCCGGAGAGCAAACGCCTAGATTCTTAACCACCTCTCAAGAATAATCTTCGAAATATCAACTAAGATCAATCTTTAGATATCTATCTTGACTGTAAGACGAAAAGAACTTTGCGTGTACTATTTATCTTGCCCTCGAAAGAGATTACGATAACCTCGATAATGTAAAAAGCAAGATCGGGATTCACGAACTTTCAAGGTAAAGATAGTTGGACCTAATTCATGAATCCTCAAAGCAAAGTCTTTTATTCGTTGACCTAATCACTGTTCCACAAAAGTGGAAACATAGATCAATGGAGGACGACTCTAAATCAACTAGGAAAAAGTGTCGATTGATTTTCCTAGTTGAAAGAGCATCTTTATTTATAGTTTTCAAAGACCCAAAGTTAACTTAGAATTCAAGCTAGACAACTTGAGAATCAAGCAAACATTTTAAATCATCAAAACACAATAAAAGTATACACATAGATTCGGTTACGGAATCGTGTATAATGATTGTTCGGTTTGGCAAGTTAGCCAAAGAACTAAAAGTTATTTGATGTTCAACCATGATACACACACATAAGTGTTTAAGTAATTAATGAAGTCTTAGAAGTGTTTAAGAGAGTTCTAGTAATTTTAAACATATTATGAAAATAAGTCTTTGAGCATATACTAAAATATAAACTGGGATAGTTGATACAACGGTTCGTGAATCGCGAGGCTTGTTCACCAGTCAAGGTGCAACGGTTCGTGAACCGGTTTCGCCAACCCTACTAGACTACATAACTCAGCTTACCACGTTCGTGAACTGCTAACCAATTTATCCAACTTATAAAATTCACTCATTGTTCGCCAACCGGGTTCGTGAATCGTTCCCAACCGAGCTTGATGTTTGCGAATCAAGTTTTCCAACCTACCTTAAATAGAAATATCAGTAAGTTCATATTTCTCTCTTATGATATTTGAAACATTCCAAAGCCGTAGGATCATTTGCAAGGGAAATTTTCAATTGATCCACAAATGAATTCATTGTAATATTGTTAAGGACCGTTGAACATCTTATTTTCTAAATCATTTTTCGAATTTTTTTACAAGACAAGCTTGACTCGAAACTTCTTCTTTGTAACTCTACTAGAAATCATACGACATAGTCTCAATAAATAGAATAATGGTATAGTGAGTAAAATAGAATGGTTTAGTCTTCACATACCTGATACAGAAGTGTTGATGGTGGTTTTAGCGTAGGGGTTAAAATCGTAAAACCCCAGCCCGGCCGCTGACGTCACGGGGCTTGAGCAATAATTTCTCCACTAAGCGCATTTATTGACCCCTTTAATATGTCTGCGAGAAAATTACCAGGGTACCTTTTTTTTTTAAGTACTAATTAGGGTTTCTATAGGCCAAACCATAATTCCCACACCACCGTGCCAATGGAAAACCATGCCAGCCACGCCTCCGCGCCAAGGCATGCCAATCATGCCAGCCGCACCACTGTGCCAATGGCAAACCATGCCAGTCACACCTCCGCGCCAAGGCATGCCAACCATGCCAGCCGCACCACTGTGCCAATGGAAAACCATGCCAACCACATCTCCGGGCCAAGGCTTGCCAACCATGCTGATAGGTGTAGAATACATCGTATTTACTATCTAGAGTTTATGCTTTCTTTGCTATTTTTCGTGTGAATTTTGTATTTTACGCTTGTTTTGAGTTTTGTAGCTACTTTGGAGTCACACAGAGGAAAAGAAGAAGAAATTACTCTATTTGAGCCAAAAAGGGCAAAAAGGTCATTTCACGGGCGATTGATATATGGAGCCCAGTTAAGGTTAAGGGGCAACTCTTCTTGGAGGCGTACTAAACACAAACCAGCTACGGTTAAGGGGTTGTCATATAGGGTACCCCTTATCATTATTAGAAGTTGTAATTATCAATGGGTGGTCCTTATCTTGGGTGCAAATAGCATCCCAATCATTCCCAACCCTAAAACCAAAGTGATATTTCATCCCATTCCATTATTCCACCAGATGAAATTGAGAAAGAAGAGAGCAGCCATTGCTTCTTTGGTTAAATCGCGAGATGCGAGAAATTGAAGATCTCGAAGGTGAGAATTAAACAAGAACGGATAAAGTGGTTCACGCTAATGGGTTTTGAGAAGAATTCCATATGGAGCAAGAGAAGATCCAGTGAAGAATCGTCGGTCGCCGACTGAAATTTGAGAGAAGATCAATCGTCTGGTGGTGTTGATTGGTGTGAATCACAGAGATGATAATCGATGATGGGTTCTGTTGAGATGATAAGTGATGAGGTTGCTGCCGTGAATTAAATAGGTTTTTCGGGTTGATTTGGAAGAGATGGTGAAGTTCGAAGAGACTAGGGCTTGAAGCTCAGGAGGAATTGTTAGGTCTGTGGTTGAATCAAGAGAAGAAATGAAAGCAGTAGCCGCTGCTAAAATCGACAGACCAATCGGAAAATTGATACAACAGAGATGGCGATGAAGCTAAGAGAGAGATGGGGTTTCTGTGAGAATCTCCAACTGTTGAAGCCGAGAGCTGTTGATGCCCTGAATATGAAGATGAGTGACTCGGTGAATTACGGGAGAGATTGGTGCTATGAAAGCAAATTTGGGTTTGAATCGAACCAAGAGATCGAGAAGAAATCGTGGATGGAGGCATGTCTTTGTCGGATTCGATGGATGAAAGAGGAGTTTGGTGTTGTTGACGGTTTGAGGAATGATGTGCTGCTGTTGAATAACACAGAAAGGAAGGAATTGATAAGGTTCTGATAAACGAAGATGGTGGTGCTGTCACAGGGGATTGAATCGATAACGAAGAGGATGATGCTGCAAAGTGTTGAGTTCAGTCTAAGAAGCAACAGAGGAATGGGTACATGAAGGTGATGCTGATGAATATGAATGAAATCGAGTAGATGAATGTTAGGCTTCTTAACAGTGAAGAATAATAGCCGAAATTGGGTGGAAAGTCCCTGTAAACAATCGAACTCGTACCGGTTTTCCACTCCCGCGAGTTGACTCGGCCGATCCCGATGACCGATCCCAACCGAGTTCGTGACCGATTCCTAGGTTAATTAATTAGATTAAGTCGGCCCGAGTAAGCGGGCGATTCAAAGAATCGACTCACCAGTAAGCCCGATTAATGAGTCAGAAGCTAACTCGAGTCTGACTCTTCTTCCTCTTTGACCCTGTTGACTAACAGTTGACCCGTTTGACCGTTAGTCCTAACGGTGGACTGACGGAATATACCTTTACCGGCAGAGAATTTTCAGGTGACGTTTTCCGGCCGGATTCCGGCCACAATCCCAGTTTTCCGGCGACCAAAAATTCCAGAATTTTCTATGGACTTCTCTCATGGGTGTGAAGACTTGGGCTAGGAATTGGATGGAGAATTGGACTCAAACTTGGAAAGAGAAGGTGGAAGAGTTGAGAAAAGCTTGGAATTGGAAATTGAATTGCTAAAGGAAAAGGATTCTACTCCTTAGAAGATTTGGAGAATATTGAAGCCTATAAATAGAGAAGTTTTCTACAACTTCTAAACACACCTCTCTACACACACATCACTTGTGCTTTTGCTTGCTTTTCCTAAGATTTTTCTTTTTAGTTATTTGTGTGAACTCTTGAAAATTCTCCTTTTAATAATTATTATTTGTGTGAATTTCAAAAACATGAGTAGCTAATTTTCTTATTGATTGAGGATGAATTCCTAGTTCTTAACATATGATTTAAGTTTTTGTTTTCAATTCTATCTTGAAGTTTTTCACATAATTATCGTTTGTTTTTACTAATAGGAATGATCTTAAAGACATTCATGATTGATTGATAGATTGTTTGGAGTGCACGCTAAATTGATTTGTTAATTTGATCTAAAGCTAGTGAAAGTTAGGAGATAAGTAATCGTTTCTTGACTCTTTACATAAGTAGCAAACACGAGACCTTGCGGAGGGATTCCGTGGAGCAATTGTGTGTAGAAACAACGTTAGCAAGTAGACCTTGATCTAAGAGTCTAACTACTAATATTAACCTAATAAGTTCATAAATCTTAATGCGTTTATTTAAATTACATCTAGAGTGAGCTACTACTAGGTGGTTTGGTAAATAGAATCCAGTAGTCGAGAACTTCCGTGTCCGGTGATACAAGGGATTTAGGGGTTTAGCACTGAGCTAGCTGCTTTACCTACGGTTGGTGATAATTTGTGACTAATAACAAGTAGAATAGAACATAACTTGATTCATTGTTTCGTAACGAAGAAGGATTCCTTGGTCTTGTCTCTCTTATTGTTTTCAACTTTCGATTTTAATTGCTTTGTTTATTTTTCTTTTGCTTTTTACACCCCCCTTTCGTGACAACTTTTACAACTAAGATCTCTTGCTCCTCGTGGGAACGAACTTGACTTCCATTATATTATTTTTAATTGAGTGGAAACATTAATTAATTTGATTGCACCTACGACACGCATCACATGCCAGCCGCACCACTGTGCCAACCATGCCAGCCACGTCTACCGCGCCAAGGCATGCCGACCATGCTAGCCACACCATGCGCCAATGTCCTGCCAAACCCTTGGCCCCACCATGCCAAGCCAACCGCACCTTGCCTTGGCCCCAACCATGCTAGCCGCACCATGCGCCAACGGCATGCCAAAACCTTGGCCCCACCATGCCAAGCCAACCGCACCTTGCCTTGGCCCCACCATGCCAAGCCGTCCATGCCAAACCCTTGGCCCCACTATGCCAAGCCATCCGCGCCATTTGCATTGGCCCCACCATGCCGGCCTTCCCTATGCGGCTACCAAAACGAAGGCGTGCAACTATCAACGACCACCCTTCCATCCTAGATGCAAATCCTAGCCGTACAAGGTCGCCAAATAACGCATGGTAACCTTTGGCCCAAAACCCTATTTTTGGCCACGCCAAACTGCGCCAAGGTATGCCATGCCACATGTGTCAATGGCATGCCAACCACCTTGCCGCGCCCCACCATGCCGGCCTTCCCTATGCGGCTACCAAAACGAAGGCGTGCGACGATCAACGGTCACCCTTCCATCCTAGATGCAAAATCCTAGCCGTCCAAGGTCGCCAAACAACGCAAGGTAACATTTGCCCCAAAACCTTAGTTTTGGCCACGCCAAACCGCGCCAAGGCATGCCATGCCACATGTGCCAATGGCATGCCAACCACCTTGCCGCGCCCCACCATGCCGGCCTTCCCTATGCGGCTACCAAAACGAATGCGTGCGACGATCAACGGTCACCCTTCCATCCTAGATGCAAAATCCTAGCCGTCCAAGGTCGCCAAACAACGCATGGTAACCTTTGGCGCAAAACCCTAGTTTTGGCCACACCACACCGCACCAAGGCATGCCATGCCTCATGTGCCAATGGCATGCCAACCACACTGCCGCGCCCCACCATGCCGGCCTTCCGTATGCGGCTACCAAAACGAAGGCATGCGACGATCAACGACCACCCTTCCATCCTATATACGAATCCTAGCCGTCCAAGGTTGCCAAACAACGCATGATAACCTTAGAATTCTTCCTAAGTTTTACTTTCGAGCTGTTTTCACCTCCCGAACGAGCTCAAAACCTAAATATTCCGGCGAAGGGAGATAGGAAATTCTTTTCCATACAGAATGGAGGGCGGACCATCAAAATTCGAGTCCGTATGAGAATTCTACACCGATTATAGTAAAGGGCGCTAATTAGGGTTACAACATACCAAACCCTAATTTAGACAAAGTCGCAAGCGCTTCCTTTCCTAGCCACACACTGCCAGTGGCCCCACTCCACGATAAATCCATGCCGGCCATTCTTTCATGCCGCTGGCTACCAAACGAAGGGTTGCAATAATTAACGGCTTCCCTTCCATCTGAGATGCAGATCTCAACCGTTCAAGTTTGCCACCTAACGCATGTCAACTTCCGGCCCAAGGCCAAACATCACGGTTTATACTAAAACTCTAATTTTGGCCACGCCTAAACTATGCCAAGCCATGCCGGCCCTAAACCATGCCGCTGGCTGCCAAACAAAGGGTTGCAACAATCAACGGCCACCCTTCCATCTGAGATGCAGATCTCAGCCGTCCAAGGTTGCCAGCTAACGCATGGCCACCTTTGGCCCAACGCCAAAATCCTAGCTTGGCCACGCCTAACCACGTTAAAGCCGTGCCGGCCATGCTTTCATGACGCTGGCTACCAAGCGAAGGGTTGCAATAATCAACGACCATCTTTCCTCTTAAGATACAAAATCTCGACCGTCGAAGGTCACCACCGAGCCGGCAAGTCTCCCAAGCTCAACTTTCCAAACAACAACAACGTGTTACACGTTTTCCACGAAAACACTCGAGACATCAACGCTTGTCACAAACTAGGGGATGCTCATTGGGTATTGGTTTGGCGGTTTACAGCGTGCAGCGTACACTACGCCCGTTATAAGAAAGTGTCATAAGGATGAGGCGGTTAGTAAATACAGGGAATAATGGTGAAACACTTTCTTTTATGGAACATCAATTCCAGGCGTTACCGGTTACCACCTCCTCCCATTTACTCACCCGTTTTCCATTTCTTAATGAGACCAGAGTACGTTTCACTTCGGCTTGTATAAATAGGCATTACCTATTTCCACCGAACAACAAGTTCAGTCGTCAGAACATACAACACTCGAAAACATTTGCTAGCTCTCCATCTCGTTAGCTTCCCACTTTCCGATACAAGTCGTAAAACAACTACTCTTCCAGAATCAACTATTCTGGTCTCAACACTTTCTTCGCTTCCCTCCCCAAAACCAACCCCTCTCCTTCACTTTGTGACCGAAGCAAGTATGGAACGGCCATTTCTTGGTTTAGGCCGGATTTGTACAAATTGATCTCTCGAATCTAAAGTACTCCCTTGCAGTACATTGTTTAGGGTTTAAATTCGTTTCTCACCCACACACCCGAAATTACCGAAATCAGCAGAAACTGTTTTCACCCTCAAACAAGAAGTTATCCAAATGTTTTCGTCGATCTTCAGTCTTCAATTCATCTATATTAGCATGTTAAAGAGAAAGATAAACTCAGGCACCAAGTGTGAAAAAACGATATTCCTCTCACCGAAAGCATATGTAAGTACTTCAAAAAAAAAAAAATCAGTATGTAACTTATGATTACACATGCAGAAGACATGTGTAACTTCTGGTTACAAATATATTATTGCATATGTAACTTTTGGTTTATGTATATATATTGCATGTGTAACTTCAGGTTACATATAGTCTATGCTTTGAAAATAAAATGTGTGTTTGATATTCCAAATGGTTTATGCAGGAATCTTTTCTGAAAAATGATGGTGATCTCAGAGATTCTGGATTCCAAAGCTTGATAAGGAATTTCTCCATTGTCACCCAGTCAGGTTGTTCATACCAATGTGTAACAACAAGACACATTACATACTATGTATTGGAATATGACATCAACAGAAACCCTTTTCACCCTCAAACAATTGGCGACCACAGTGGGAGATCAATCTCTCGGTTGCAATATAGATTTCCAAATTGCTGATATCACCTTTCACTTACAACTCCAACATGGTGGAACTCAGATCCGAATCAGCTTCCGAGAACACCAACGCAGAATCTGTCCCTGGTGCTAACGCTACTTCTACCAACATCATTACGCCACCTACTGACCCCAATAACACCGATAGGAACTCCTCCAGGTGTAACACCGCCGATCACCAGGGCCAGAGCCGCTGCCGCCTCTAATGTACCTGCGTAACTTGCTAATCCTGGTAGTACTGAGAGCGCTCCTTCAGGCGCTACGCCACCAGTCACCAGGGCCAGAGCTGCTGCTACCGATCCTAACGTTTCGTCAAGCATGGTGCCTCCAACCGCCACTAAGACTCCAACTGCCCCACCAACAGGACGAGAAACCGGAGGAACCAGAGGAAGCCGACCCCATATCACCATCGCTGATTTGATGGAACGGCATTAGGTTCTCGCTAGAGCCCAGACGGATATGGTTTCAACACAGAAAGAAGTACTCGTCTTTCTCAAAGCCCTGACAGAGCGGCTTCCGCGTGAGTCACGCCCTCCAGAGTCGTTTAGAAATGCCTCCAACACCCCCGACACTAGCACCTCGGCGGAACGCGTCTCCGCAGACGAGGAGATTCGTGCCAGAACCCCATTGGAAAGAAGTCAACCGTCCAATTTTGTTACACGGGAGGATCTGGAGCAACTTCTCCGGAATCGAATCAAGAATGATGAAATAGACATGCATCAACATCAACCTCCTTACCCATCTGAAATACAAAGAATTCCTCTTCCAAGAGGATACTCCTCTCCTCAATTCACCTTGTACGATGGCACTGGAAATGCACGTGAGCATGTCTCTCGCTTCTTGGAGTCCCTAGGCGAACATGAATATAATCACGTTCTTCGTCTGAGGGAGTTTTCAAAATCGCTTACCGGAAGAGCGTACACATGGTACAACAGTATCGCGCCAAACAGCATCCCCAACTGGGGTGGCATGGTTACCGCATTTTACAAGAAGTACTTCTTTGTTTCTGAACAAGTTACCTTCTCGGACCTAGGAAGGATGTACCAACGGGACAACGAACATCCAAATGATTTTGTTAAGAGATTCAGGGTTCAAGCACTAGACTGTCATGACCCAAACGTGACCGAGCAACAGCTGGTGAATTCATGCATCAACGGTATGGCTCCCATTTACCGCGCCTTGCTAGAGAACCTGCGTTTCCATACATTCTCCGAGCTCCACGAGGCTGCCAGACGATCAGCAACGACAGTACTAGCATTATTAGAAAGAGATAGACCAACCAGAGCCGAAGACGAGCGCGAAACTCGCGGGAATATACGTCTCATCAACAAGCAGTAAAACACTGGTCCATACTCTGTGAGCGTAGTAAACAAGGGAGGAAAAAGGAAGGCCCCAGCTGCAGACCAACAACCTAAACACGAAGCACCAGCACGACGAGCAACTCCACCACGGAAGGCCGCCGTTAAAACTCCCATGCGTCCTCACGAAGCTGAAGAGAATACCCTGGATTTCTCGTTTCCCATTGAGGAGGTGATTGATCTCTTAGAAACATGGATTCAAGATGATGTTATCAGACTACCATCTCCCAGACGCCCACCGACTGAGGCCGAGATGGCAAACCCCAAATACTGCCACTACCACAGATTTGTTCACCACCCAACCAGTGATTGCAACAGACTGAAGCATATCTTCAAAGAAAAGATAGAAGCAGGGGAACTTCAACTAGGAAACGAGGGACCCACTTCCGGTGAGGAATTGTGGAGTCTCTGGGGACTCTGTGGACGAGACTGTGCGATCCATGATGCAGCACGTATGCGAAATTCTCTACCTTTCCAAGGTGCAACGCCAAGATATCTTCATAGATCTCAATCGTGTTGTGTCGGGCAGACGGCTTTTTCCCTCCACGGAAGCCACGCCAAGAGCCCAAGCTCTCGGCGAGCGGAATCGAAAAGGGCAACCGGAGACTGCGACCACGTCCTATTTAAGAGGTATTGAATTTGACAACACGCTAATCGACACGGCCTCGACTTCAACATTGTTACTTTCAAGACTCAAAAATCGTGGGATTTACGAAACAAGGGGCTACCCATTCCCCGTCCGTGATTAAGAACCAGTGAGGGGAAGCCTTGAACGCGTACGGCTACACTAGCCTCGAGATCAAGATGGGAGACGCTATAACGCATAGCAAATTCCACATTGTCAAAGAACTGGGTTACGACATGATATTGGGGCACTTGTGGATACTCGACAACAAGGCGAAATTGGGAACATCCCCTGTACCGATGTCAACGCCCGAAAGAATCTCCAACAAACAGTCTCACTTGCTGCCGCATCGACAAGTTACCGATGGAACCCGGACACCTGGAGATGACCTGTTGGTGCTAACTCATGGATTCCAAACGCAAGTAAGTTTGGCCAAACAATCTTTTCTACAACCAATAATTTATTCCCTTATTCTGTCATGGGGACTCAGCATGATTACTGGCGCGGACGCCGTCAAGAGATGTGAATGGGGCGCTGGGCCATTCAAACGCTTCACAAAGAATTTGGAAGATACCATCGAAACTGACGAGACCAAGATTTAAACGGTTACACAGCACCCGAACTCGTTTCAAATCGGAGATATGGTGGTCAAAGTGAACTCATTTCAAGTTGGGAAGGTGAAGGTAAAGATAGTCACATTTCGTACCGATTCACCCAAGGAAAAGAAGACGAGCCATATATGGTGGCAGACGTCCTTTTGGGAGGATATTGCAAGCTCATCAACACGCACAAGGCCGGACGTGTGATAGTTCACTCGCGATGACTCAAGCTTTTCAATCCTTAAAACGTTGTACTACCCTATTCCGACCACTCTCCCTTTAGTATTTCCTTGACAATTTCTCCTTCCCTCACCAAAATATTTGTATCTCCCCAATATGAATGCACCATTTGTATTCTTCTTTAGGGTTTCGTTTTTATTCAAAAGGCATACATTTTCTTTCCGAATGAGTTTTTCCAAATCTCAAAAAAAATACACCAAACAAATCCCAAATCATTGAGAAGCCATTTAACCATCCAACCACAACCAAAAATACCAACCCATTCCAAGGGAAGGCTTGGTCTTTCAAAAAAAAAAAATGCAAGCAGGATGCAAATTGAAGAAACCCTAACTTCGCCGCGAATACAAGGAAGGTAAAGAAAAAATAAGTCTGCAAAACATCAGAACAACTAAGCGACGAATAGAAACAATGAAGAAGAAGAAGCTAGTCATAGAAAGCTAATGTGTGAATTACCAATGCCTCGGTCAGAGCTTTTTCAAACACTTTTCCCAACAATCTTTCAGACAACAAAGGTTCCATCCGGAGACCACATCAGCAATAGAAGCCTCAGCATCCCACCCGAAAGTCGTCTCAATAGCAATATCATCCTTCTTTTAACCGACATCCGCCTCGACAACCAATCCAACATATGCCACCACGACTTCTCCAATGTTGCCGACAACAGCTTCGCCATCTTCTCCAAAAGTTGTTTCAGTTTCATCAACCGTAACATCATCACCTTCCTCGGAAGTCTTCTCAGCGACCTTTCGGGGAGAATTTCCCGATTCATCAGAATCAAGGGTTATGACACCGTCCTGGACAGGGGAGCTACGTTGATTTTCCCCTAAAAGTTTGACAAGCTCGGCCTTTTGCCGTTTCAACTGAGAATCCAACTGTCCCGCCCTAACAGTTGGCCGTGAAGAAGTTTTGTTGCACCAAATCCTCCCAACGCACTGGGATGCTTCGCCGCCTTCCCGTTCTTCCCCCAAAGGTATGTCCTAATGATTTCGCCAGCTCCACAAAATAGAGATTCAATTCTATTCAACACCTCCCCATGAGAAGAAGACTGGTTTTCGTCGATTCCAAAGTTCCTCCCCGAAAAATTGGAGACATGTCAGTCATCGGAAGGTCCCATTATGCGCTACAAAACCAGAGAAAGGATAGAGGATAGACACGATTTCAAAACGACCTGTGCAAATGAAGGATTCAAGATCATCTCTTATAACCAGCAGAGCGATGAGGTCCCGAAAGGAAAGCCTCCTACTAGCCGCGGATTGAGGCGTGATATCATATTCTAATAAAACCGTTTTCTACTAGCGAACATAAGGGAATGCCTGGCCACGTCAGGTAAATTAGGGTTTGGTGAGAAAACGTGGAAGTACATGTTTAAGACACGCTTTCCCGTATCGTTACTTCTCTGCTGCCAGCACCGAGACTTGAAAAAAAAATGACAAGGTGACATGAGGAAGGAATAACGCCCCCTTTCTACGGGCATAACACTTGCGGGGTTTTTTTAATAAGGTAAGGGCTTTCTATTTGAGTCAAGTAAGGAAAAGAGGAAACCGGGCCCGCGAAGACAAACCACCACGCCAAGCTGTCTGTGCATGCTTTGCCTTACCAAACCACGCCTTGCCTGGGCTCACCACGCCAAGCCGTCCGCGCACGCTTTGCCTTACCAAACCGCGCCATTGCCTTGGCCCTACCATGCCAAGCCGTCTGTGCCATGACTTGTCGTGCCAACATCAACAAACTCGCCAAGCCAGCGTCACGATGTTCCCTAACCCAGCCAAGGTGATACATGGCCAGACTAAGCCGACGATTTTCATCTCACAACTCCACGGTCTGTACCACCAGTACAATTCATGCAAGGCCGCCAACACAGGAAGCACAAACTCTCTTTACCTCTCGAAAAAGGTTAGAAGGATCTTCCTGACCATCTTGCATGATTTACGTTTCGATTCTGTCCCTGTCTGTCACCATCTTATGCTTACCTCGCAACAATGCCCCTGTTCCAAGCTAAGCAGGGGACTTAATGTTGATGGTGGTTTTTAGCTTAGGGTTAAAATCGTAAAACCCTAGCCAGACAGTGACGTCACAGAACTTGAGTAATAATGTCTCCACTAAGCGCATTTATTGACCCCTTTAATATGTCTGCGAGAAAATTACCAGGGTACCTTTTTTTTTAAATACTAATTAAGGTTTCGATAGGCCAAACCTTAATTCCCACACCACCGTGCCAATGGCAAACCAAGCCATCCATGCCTCACGCCAAGGCATGCCAACCATGCCAGCCCGCACCACTATGCCAATGCCAAACCATGCCGGCCACACCTCCGCGCCAAGGCATGCCAACCATGCCAGCCCGCACCACCGTGCCAATGGCAAACCATGCCGGACACATCTCCGCGCCCAAGGCATGCCAACCATGCCAGCCCGCACCACTTGTGCCGACTGTGCCAACCATGCCAGCCACGTCTACCGCGCCAATGCATGCCGACCATGCTAGCCACACCATGCGCCAATGGCCTGCCAAACCCTTGGCCCCACCATGCCAAGCCAACCGCACCTTGCCTTGGCCCCAACCATGCTAGCCGCACCATGCGCCAACGTCATGCCAAACCCTTGGCCACACCATGCTAAGCCAACCGCACCTTGCCTTGGCCCCACCATGCCAAGCCGTCCGTGCCAAACCCTTGGCCCCACTATGCCAAGCCATCTGCGCCATTTGCATTGGCCCCACCATGCCGGCCGTCCCTATGCGGCTACCAAAACGAAGGCGTGCGACGATCAACGGCCACCCTTCCATCCTAGATGCAAATCCTAGCCGTCCAAGGTCGTCAAACAACGCATGGTAACCTTTGTCCCAAAACCCTAGTTTTGGCCACGCCAAACAACGCCAAGGCATGCCATGCCACATGTGCCAATGGCATGCCAACTACCTTTGACGCGCCCCACCATGCCGGTCTTCCCTATGCGGCTACCAAAACAAAGGCGTGCGACGATCGACGGTCACCCTTCCATCCTAGATGCAAAATCCTAGCCGTCAAGGTCGCCAAACAACACATGGTAACCTTTGGCCCAAAACCCTAATTTTGGCCACGCCAAACCGCGCCCAAGGCATGCCATGCCACATGTGCCAATGGCATGCCAACCACCTTGTCGCGCCCCTACCATCTGGCCTTCCCCTGTGCGGCTACCAAAACGAAGGCGTGCGACGATCAACGGTCACCCTTCCATCCTAGATGCAAAATCCTAGCCGTCCAAGGTCGCCAAACAATGCATGGTAACCTTTGGCCCAAAACACTAGTTTTGGCCACGCCAAACCGCGCCAAGGCATGCCATGCCACATGTGCCAATGGCATGCCAACCACCTTGCCGCGCCCCACTATGCCGGCCTTCCCTATGTGGATACCAAAATGAAGGCATGCGACGATCAACGACCACCCTTCTATCCTAGATACGAATCCTAACCGTCCAAGGTTGCCAAACAACGCCTGATAACCTTAGAATTGATCGCACCAAACACAGATTGTTAGATCTTTTCGTGTTTACCTTCTCTAATACCAATTGAAAAGGCGAGGGTACCCAAACATACCTCAAGATAAAACTTTTCCTACTTATAAGTCTTTTCTCCGAAAGTGATTGTCTATGGACTGAGTCGAGACAATACAACTAATCGGTTCACACTTCGTGTGATCGTCTATGGATACGAGATCAAGAGAATACAACAACGAAGTATGTTTACTTGATACAAAGGTTCGGACTTACCCAAACACAATAGGATTGATTATCAAGTAAATAGGAATTAACGTTTGTGTGATTTACTTTAATTATAATAAAACAATTATAATGCGGAAAATAAAAGTAAATGACATAGCAAGATTTTATTAACGAGGAAACCACAAATGCAGAAAAACCCCGGGACCTTGTCCAGAATTGAAAACTCTCAGGATTAAGCCGCTACACAAAATTACACCTAACTTCGTATAGTTGAGACCAAGTAACTAACCTTATAGTTCATTTAGTTCCGTCTGTATTCTTACGCCTCCGACTTGTGAATAAGTCACGTACTTGGAACAATTCTTTTGGTTCGTATTCCAAACAAGTAAAGAACAATAAATCTGTATGGTATCAACTCTATTCAACCAAGTGATATGAGTCGGACAAAGGCTCTTCTGTTTATCTTAACATAAACTCCTTCGTCGGGTCCTTAGATCTATCTTATGTTCAATCACCCAAAGGTAATCGTTTAAGATTAAGCCAATCAATACCTTTAATCACAAGGAAACATATTGATGTCGATATACTCAATTAATCAATCCAATCTATCACAAGGATAAACCAATTATTAATTGGATCCTCTTTTACCGAAACAAGTATTGTGCACACCAAAGATTATAAAACCCAAGTCAGATCTTCAATATCTTCTTTGTCTTAAAATCTTCTTAAATCTTCAATAAAAACACCACACAATCACTTGAATCTCTTGTGATCAATCACGCACGAGAAAGGAGTCTCATTAACAATGGATTATCACAAGATCGTCTTTAGAACTAACAACGTCTAAAGATCCTTGTCGAAACTACGAACTAGTTTGAGTGAATCTTATATCAGAAGAGAAGATTCTCAAGAATAAACAAACTAGGTGCAATCATATTTCAACCACCGTTAGTCAATCAAATCAATCGAAAACAAAGATAAACCGCAATTATCTAGTTTCCACCAACGGGTCGCGCTAGAGCTTCTCAATCCCAAAGAAGAATTTAAACTGAGCGGTCGTAAGAGATCTCGCCTAATTAGGTTACTCTCCTCTCCAAATAGGCGGCTACACCAGTAACAACAACAACAAAAGAGTAAATTTGTTGTTACGAAGGATTAGTTTGCTAGAAAGGCAAACTTCGTGTATTTATAGACAAGGAAGTTTGGACACCAAGGAATTTCCAAAACCGAAAATATTCTCAAGATATTCATAAAAGCACAGATTCGGTTTTCATAATTCCTGGAAATGCTCTGTCCAAAAATAACGATCGAAATCTCTCGGAAAATGAAATTAGTAAATGCACATTACTAATTTTGTAATTTCCCTACAAAATGAAATTAATAACCTTAATTAAAAGATTCTTAACTTACTTATGTTTCGATCCTGGGATTCTCTTCCCTTAGCCGTTAAGGAATATCTTTGAACAATTATAGAAATAAACATTCACGGCACGTGTTCAAAGTTTGTCGACATCTTAACTTTGTAAGTTCTCTTTCACACTTACAACCTTGAAACCGATTTGCGACACTTCTAAACAAGTTTAGAATTGGTTCATCTGACTTTCAAGAACTATGTGATTGATGAAACCAACATTCAATCACAATCATGGGTTTACGGTTCTACCAAAACAAGTTTCGGTTCTACCTCCATGTGAGTATTGTGCATAGTCACACTAGCTTCCCAAAAGTTCGGTTGACTAGGTACTAGGATCGATTCCCCACATATATATGGTATCTAACTTATATGTGTTGCACATGTCCATAGGATTGGTTCCCCTTTATGCTATAAACCTTGTTGCACCCCATACAAGGATCGGTTCCCTTTGATGTACTGCACCCCTTACTAGGATCGGTTCCCTTTCCCTTACAAGGTCAGACATACAAAATCTGATCATACCACAGGTGATTACTTAAGATCGGTTTTACTAATAAAAGTTATACCAATACATAAGTCAGGCCTTTGTGAACAGTTCTACCAAGAACACAACAAGTTGTGAGCGGTTCTACTCTATCACACACATTGGTTGTTCATAAGATATGCAATGAATAACAAAACCAATAACACATGGCAATTTCCTTTTCGGTCCACAAACAAGTTTATGAACTTACTTCCTTAGAACACATGTAAACATTGTTCCCTAGGATGAAATCCTCACCTCATACCCATACATAATCACAATAGCATTCAAATGATTATGGCGATGTCTTATCTACAAAGTTTAATGGTTAAGCAATAAACCTCGTATTGTATTCCTTAATACTATGTCTATCTAGAGTTCAAATATGCTTCATGATTATGTTTTCAATATGCACGACTTGAAAGATACGTTAGGGAATGAAATAGTTCAAGTCAAATATCACTAACCTCAAGTGGAAGGATGATTGTTGTCGTTGTAGCTCCTTGCTTCTTCATATCTTCAAATCTTCGCAATACTTGTAATGTCTCATATCCTAATACTTTCAAGCTAACCTATACGAAGGTTAACTCTAGTACATAATCAAGCGAATCTTAACATGAGTTTTGATTCACTAAAATATGACAACCAAACTTGACATACCAATGCTTGGTGGGTTAAACCGAGCCATGATCTAACAAAAAGGACTCCCTCCTTCCGAGCGATCGGCCCATTTGGATCATAAAAGCATTATATTAAATCTTGTCATACCATGTGGATTAAGTTCAAGAATCAAGAATATAGACACAGATATATTATTCTTTAAACAGTACTAACACGCCTTAAAAACCATGTTTTATCATAAGTAAATTGATACGTGTAGACTATTTCATTATAAGCTTTTACTAGTGATAAATCGATTATCAAAGAATCAGTATCAATCATAGTATTTTTTGATATAGGAGTTATTGTAGTTTCTCGATCGAGCTAAATTATAGTATAATTATTTTTTCGTATTTACCTCCGTTGGTTGATGAGTGCCAAATATTGCATATTTCTACACCTTTTATTGGCATTTAACTCATCTTTTGTGCTTAGAAATCAGATATTATCCCAAATTCTGTATTTTCCCTGTTATCAAGAATAAATATTTGTACTAATTAATTTTGTGTTTTTAGGTAGTAAATAAAGCTCGGAGAAATTGAGGAGCCAAAAGAGCAGAAAATTGGAGACGAGCGTCTACGGAGCAGAAAGCCAAAACCCGCGCGCGCATCAGTTGCAACGCAACAAGAAGCAACCCATTTACAAGACATGGGCTCGAGCAATCCAAGACCCGGCCCATAATCCGGATCCAAGCCCGTCTATTCTGAGCCATCATATTTGATCCATCTGCATCCGACGGTCGCATCGGCCCACGTATCGGTCTCCCCTGAATCCGATGGTCGCTCCACCCTACACATCATTTCTCGCTGTTCCCGCTCAACACCAAAACCGCCTATACCCTTACCCATCGACCAAACACACCATTTCACATTTTCTCTTCTCTTTCTTCTCCCCCGACAAAACCAGAGAAAACCCTTACCTCTCTTCTCCCAACCATGACAGTTGCAGCGCCACCTTCTTCTCCCCTGACACCACAGCCGCTCCAATACAGCCGCCTTCACCACCTAGTTTCTCTCTATCTCTTCCATAGCTCCTTACCCTAGAGGCTAAGTTTGAGATAGAAAGAATTAGGGTTAGGGTTTCTTCACAACTTGGGGAAAACATCAATTTAATGGAGTACCAGAGCCGAAATAACAGAGGGAACAACAAATTCAGAGGTTTTGGGTGAGTGGGTTTGCATTTATTTTCGAATTTGAGTGTTAGAAGAATGGCAGGGTTTGCATGTATAAATAGGAAGAGGTAGTGTGATGTAAGAGCTCATGCCTGGACTATCCAGTGCACCAAGCTTTAAGCTAATCTGTATTTTAATTATCTTTAGTATGTTTTAATTCAATAACTAGGGTGTAGATGAAACCCTAATCTTATGTTAAATTAATCAATTTTCAGTTTGTGTTCTTCTTTGTGCTTAATTGAAATAGGAGTAAGAATTAGCTAGATTGATCAAATTAGCTTTGTGATTGGTTGTCTTTGTAAGAAGACAACCAATACTAGGGGAGAATTAGTGAAATCAGCTGATGAAACATCCACCTGAGATCTCCAAGGGAAGTGCAAGAGCATGAGTTGAGTTGTATTACCTTAGTATAGGGTTAGGAGGTGAATTCTATCACCATAGTTCTCTCTAGCAACTTGTTTACAATCTTTTTTTGCTGCCTTAGAATTACTATCACAACTCCTTGTCGTATCGACACAAAAACTTCACTCTTTGGTAACCCCTTTGTTAGAAATCAGTTTAGTGAACCTTGAAATCAACCTTACACACTCCATTTCCCTGTGGATCGACCTGTACTTGCCCTGCCTCCAATAGGCACTGTGCACTTGCAGTATAAGTTGTAGGCAAAACACTTTTCCCAGCCTACCAAGTTTTTGGCGCCGCTGCCGGGGATTTGGTAGTGTTGCTAAGTTGATAATTTGCTTTCTTTACTGATTTTCATTTTATATTTGTATATATGTGTTAGAATCTCCCTTGTTTACCTTCTGTTGCTAGTGTAACTTAGACTGTAACTTCTTAGCTGTAAATTTTGTTTCAAAGTTTCATCTGTATATACTTTTATCTTGTTGTTTTCCCTCAGTTCAATTTCCTTGCTGTTGTTTTTATAACTTGGCTAATCCATCTGTCCATAAATCTTGCATCTTGGTCTAGTTAAACTGCCTATCATTGTATGCTATCACTTAGTCTTGCATAACTGCATCATTGTTCAGTTTCATTGTAAAGTTCACTTGCGCCTGCCACTTTGCTGTTGTATTGTAGTTAGTCTATCTGTGGTTTAGTAGCATTGTCCTGTATATCTAGCCATTTGTAGTTGTAGCTTAGTTTAAGTTTCACCTTTGATTTTCAGTTTCAATACATGATCTGCATTTAGATAGCTGTCATTTCAAACATGTCATTTGCATAATCTAGTTTTGCTAGGTTAACTGTTAGTTTAAGCTTTCATTCCCTGTAATATATTCATCCTATCATTCTTGCATCTCTGTCTTATCTTTAGCTGCATTCAGTCTCTTTTTGCATAGTCCTGTGGCTATACAAGTAACTCATAGCTATTGTCACCTTGTAATTCACCAAGCTGTCCTGCATCCTGCTCTTGCATTTCTAGTTGAAATTTGTTTTAGTAGGTTAATTACTTCTTAGTGTAATAGCATGATGTAACTTAGTGGTTAAACCATCTTTATATATTGTTGTTGCCTGCATCATAGTTCTGTAAGTTTCCTCAACATATTTGTAAGCTTTTCTTCTTATTTTTCTTTCTCAGTTCATTGGATTAATACCTCCGTGGCTTGCTTTCAGAGCATTCATAACTTAGTTCTGAAGCATTTTAGCTGTAGGTTTTCATTTGCATTCTTGCATCTTGTTTCAATTAGGATACTTGCATCTTTGCATCATCTTTTAAATACCTTTTTGTATTCTGTTTTGCTGCATTCTAATATCATCATTTAGCTTCAGTAGCTTTTAATATATAGCCATCTGTAAATCCCCATCTGTTTCATTGATGTCACCATTGTAACTTAGTTTTGATCAATCTGTATATACTTTTCATCAATTCTATGTAGTGCTAGCATTAGCATAGTTTGTAATGTAACTTTACCTTTCATCACATGTTTTAGCATAACTTGGATTTAGTTTTCAGCATTTGTAGCTGTAACTTAGTAAGCATCTTAGCCCTGTAAATACTAGTTAGTTGCATTACATATAAGCTGCAAAGCCGTAGTTTTAATTTTCAGTCATCCTATTTTCTTAGTATCTTTGTTAGTTAGTTTACTTTGCATCATCACCCTGTCTTCATTGTTTGTTTGAGGATTGCATACTTCTGAGTACTGACCAGTTCAGTTGAGCCAGCAGGTGCATGCTACTGCTTCTGCGAAGCAAGGAAAAGCGATAGAAGGAGCAGAACACAGTTGCTATTTGGGATAAAACCGGTTGGTCATTCTAGAACTTCATTATACTATATATTTGTATGAATGATAAACCACGATAGGCTGATAACCTAGCTGCTTAACGAAATGTTTTCCAAACCCTGCAACGTAGAGTATCTTTTTGAGCATTAGCCTGTTATATCTGAGCAACATTTTTACATGCTTAAATTGTCATCTCTTTGGGTATGCTTCTCTCTACATAAGGACTGTTGATAATTGGATCTATGCGTGCATAGTTTGACATCTGTGCTGCATAATTCCTTATTCCCCTGAGTTGCATATTGCATGGTTGCCTGATAGCCCAAATTGATTGATGCTCTGCCTTGACTGATGCCCTTGTATGCTCCCTGAACCAGTGCTTACTGACCATTATCGAATCCTTGCTTTCCATGATGAATGTGTGAATGATATAGCATGCTTATCAGCTCAATTGGTTGCTTGTTGTAGTATCTATGCCTATAGCATCACCCAATCCCTGCAACATATGGTGTACATAAGCATGATTCTGTGACATCTGAGAAACAATTTCTACTTGCTGTGATTGTCAATCCCTGAACTGCTGATAATTGAATGAATGCTTGCTGAGATTTGGTATCTGTGTGCATGTTGCTGTGAAATTTGAGGTTAGCCAAACTTGTTAATAACTTGTTGAATCTGTGAGCCATGACTGCCTGACAAACTAGCTGCCCTGGTGCCTTTGCATGATAAAAACCCTTGCTGAGTATTGCTCAATATCTGAAAAGCATGCTTTTGCGTGTTCTGTGCATTGGAAATTGGCTGAACTAGCCATCTTTTCACTGTGAAATCTTGGCTTTAACAGCACATGTGCCTAACTCCAGCCCCTGTAGCTGTTGAGTTTGAGCTGCAACTTAGATAGCCAAGATATCTGCAAACCTAACTTGATGTCAACTAAGAGAGTTGAGGCCAACTGAGAGAGTTGAGCTGTACCTTAGCATGCTTTACTCTGTCAACTAAAGTCATTGCCACATCTCATTACGACTACCAAACACGATGCTAGGTCATCTTCACTTGCTGTCATCCTCATTAGTTGAATATTAGGCCATCTGTGTAGCCCTGTTGAGTCATCTGCCTTACAGCTTTGGTGCATAAACCTGTTGACCCTGCATATCTGTGTATAACCTCTGAAAAATTTGAGGTCAACTGAACCAGTTGACACTCTTTGGCATGTTAAATCCGCTGTAAAGTGCTGGCATTGTTCATTTATTGTTCATCTGCTTTTGCATCCTTTGCATCTGTGGCATCTGTGAGTCATAGTCACTTGCCACACACAATCACAGCACGTGAGTGAACATAACCTGGCTACCACTGTGCACATCACTCGTCACTTGAACAATGCCAGGCTAGTCACTGCAACATCTTGGATCCATGCACATTCCCCTGATATTTTGAGTGCATCTGTGCTAAGCGTGTTTGTGAATCCCTGAATCCTGTTGTCATCCCTAGAAGCATTACTTTCCACCTTGGCGCATCACTGCTTGTCTGTGTACACTAATCCTAGGGCCAGCCTTACAAATCTCTTGAGCATAGTCTACCTCTATTGCCTGAGCTGAGGATCAATTTTTAAGCATTAGTTCTCTGAGTGTGCAGTTTATGTCTTGGCTGATCAGCACTGCATCCTTGCATTTATGTGCACAATCCACAGATCTGTGACATTTGAGTATACATTGGTTGATCGTGCATCATCATTGTTAGGCATGCTGCACTTGAACGACCATGAAACTCTGAATCTGCCTGTCTATTCTCTAAGCATCATCTGTGGCCTAGCTTGTATACTCGTTGCTCATTTTGGGTGTGGTTTAGTATGGCTTGTATGTTAGGCTAATGCTATTTTGTTTTGTTTTGAGTTCAAATTGATAGCCTGGCATGATAGGATTTTGGGATGACACTAGGGATGAAAAATCATCACATAGGTCAATTAGAGAGCTTGCTTACGGGCAGGATTCATGTTACGAACCCCCCACAGACCATGATGTCACTAGGGATTGTTATGGACATTTTCACAGTCTTGAGCATCAATACATAGACCCTAATGACCATGTGCACATGTATCATTCGCCACAGTGGGAGGTTGAACAATGTTGTCCTTCAGTGAACCCATGTATGCAGTCGATAATGGAGAATATCAAACTCATTGAGCAAAACAATGCTATACTTGAATGGAAAGCACTGCATGATCATCCATATAACAACATGTCTGAATTTCCCTTTGCTAGTGAACCTTGTGCACAACCATGTACTGAATATCCATGTGAAGCATGCATACCCACTAGTGAAGACTCCCCTTCAATTGAACAGCTTAACATGTTCTTAAGGATGAATCTCGATCATTTACAAAATGTAGAAAGGGAATATGCCCATAGTCAATCCACTAATGTTGAATATGAACCTCACCTAGAGGAAAATGAGTTGGTTTGAAAACACCAATGCTGTTAATAGGGATGAGTATGCATATTACTCAGATGATGAGTATGATATGTTAGAAGAGCATGTGTATGCTGAAAATATGGTGGAACCTGTGGACTCAGAGACATTAGGATTTACTCCGACTTCCATGAATGAGGCTTCCTCTAAATCTGCAGATGCATGCGATGTTAACTCTGAGTTTGGGCCTGTGCAATTGTTCTGTGAAGGTGAGCATGCTATACCACTGGGTTGTGACTTGGGGAATGATGAGATTGTTGTTGACACCAATGATACTATGCATGAAAACAACTTTGATGTGTCTGATTCCATGCCTAGGTTACAGCATGATGCTTCTCCTGGTTTTCATATGCATGAGATTGAAATTATTGATGATGATTCTCAATTGGGACTTGCTAATTTGTTCAATGATTGTGAGCATGATCTTGCAATTCTTGTCTCTAACTCGGGGGAGAGTGTGTATTGATGTTAAGAGTCAAATGAATAAGAGCAAATTGGATGTATGTAGCCCCTGTCCATGCTACAAGTTGATGGATTTCCACCCAACCTAGGTTTGGCCTGTCACAAAAATTTTAAACCAACTATTCAGATAATACCTAGTCTAGGGCTGGAGCTGTGTGCTTCTCAAGTCCTCTTGGACTATTTTGCAGCTAAGTACAATGCCTTTGAAGAGCCACAGTTGGAATGTGTATATCTGCCTGTTCTTAACAAAACTCATTTTGAATTAGACCTTGTGCATGATGTACCTCTAAAATTGCAAGATTTTGTGCTCAAAAACACATCTGTTGACAAGTTTAGGTTTGGGAGTAACTCGTTCACATATGCTGTCTTAATTGCACTCTCATGTTATATTTGTGTAAGGCTGTTCATGTTTCTGCATATCTTCTTTTGGGTTGATCCTCAACTCTTTAGATTGTTGGTGTATGGTGAATTTTTCTTGTATATAATCCAGTAGGTCTTGTTAAAATCTTCTATCTTGAATCAGTAGAGTCTTCTTTTGTATATATTGTGCTAATCCAATATGATCTCAGCTGAGAATGTTGGATTCTAGCCTTGACTAATGAAGCTCTAACCTTGCTTTCGCCGACATACCGGTAATCTCTTCCCTTTTCTCCACTCAACATAGTTCTCATGGTATGTGACTGTTTAAATTCTTATTATCTGTTGACACATTGAGGACAATGTTTGATTTAGGTTTGGGGGTGCATTTGCATATAGAGTTTTTAGTCTTTTATTTCAAAAAAAAAAAAAAAAAAAAAAAAAAAAAAAATCAAAACTCTTTGTAAATACTTGCATAAAAACCTCCAACTTTTAGAGATCTTAGAGTCACTAGCATGCTTCTAGCTATGTTTACATAGGGAGTCTGACCGAAATAACTGAACTTGGAAGTAATGGAGAACACAATCGGGTTTCTTAGTTGATTAGAGCGTTAAAGTTGGATTTAACCATACCGGAGGGCGAATTAGGTGTTGTATAGATATTCGGTAGTAGAATTGTGATCACCCATAGTGGAGACTACCCATTTTTACATCAAGCGAGGCACCGACCTTCATTTTTGTGACTTTCTAAAAATCATTAGAGTGTGTGTCACCGTACGTCAATTCCGGGTAGGAATGGTGAGCTACCCAACTTCGCACCACTTTCAGCACTATTTTTGATCTCTTGAGTGCTAATTTTGTCAATCATGAGGGTGACGTTTAAAGATGAAAACTCCTTCTTGTAGTTCGATTTGCAGTTAGCATCACTCTCTCCTCTCAACAACATCAACAGATTCATAGAAACACATCATCATCAAGAAGTTTAGCATCATCGAATATTTGAAGAAAAGTTGAAATAGTCCAAGGTTTACATAAGAAAACAAGATGAGAATTAGTGAAGTTTATGAAATCAAGACAATACAAGTTGTGAAAAATTGAGTTTTATTGTTATTTTCATTCTATATTAAAAAAAAAAATGTAGTTTATTTTCTGAGTCTAGTTACCATCATGTTACTACAAAAAAAAAAAAAAAATATTGTCAAGTTTTTGTGAAGTTCAGAAGTTCATCATCAACAGTTGAAGACCGAAGACCGAAGATTGAAGACGTTTCTATGAATGCTGAGAGAGTGATATTAATTTCCGATCGGGTGAGAAGGTAAGTGAGTACTCCCATCCTTGCTAATGGTTGATTTCCTTTCTTAGAGATCATCAGAAAAAGATTATTTTTGTCCACAACTTTGTGGAGTCTCCAGAAATTATTTCGAAAGGTTATCCTTCTCATCTTCAACGTGTGCAGGATTTCTCTCTTTATTCCTGCCTGCACACATGAGAGACTAAAAAAGCGATCTTTTTGAGTGCAATTATCATAAAACCCTATTGGTGAGGCAGAAGTCGAGGCTTGTGATCACTCTCGAACCCGAATTCTTTCATATGGTATGGTTACTTCTCGCTCAACTCTTAAGGATGAGAATGCGTTCTTTGGTAGTTCTAACTTCGTGTTACTAGCATGCAGAAACTCTATATCCTCATAGCTCCTTGGATGCTTGAGACTCTTTTACGCTCTGAAGTTGGAGAAGGTTTTGTGGGTACACCTCTGGTAAACCCTCACGAGACTACAACTCGTCCACTAGGGACACCTAGGGGTTTAAAGGCTTAGTGCATACGCTAAATGCATTCGAGAGACCAGCGACAGTGGTATAGTTAGGATTTCTTAATTTCTGTTTCACTTGAGGACAAGTAAAATTCAGGTTTGGGGGTATTTGATGAGTGCCAAATATTGCATATTTCTACACCTTTTTATTGGCATTTAACTCATCTTTTGTGCTTAGAAATCAGATATTATCCCAAATTCTGTATTTTCCCTGTTTTCAAGAATAAATATTTGTACTAATTAATTTTGTGTTTTTAGGTAGTAAATAAAGATCGGAGAAATTGAGGAGCCAAAAGAGCAGAAAATTGGAGACGAGCGTCTACGGAGCAGAAAACCAAAACCCGCGCGCGCATCAGTTGCAACGCAACAAGAAGCAACCCATTTACAAGACATGGGCTCGAGCAATCCAAGACCCGACCCATAATCCAGATCCAAGCCCGTCTATTCTGAGCCATCAGATTTGATCCATCTGCATCCGACGGTCGCATCGGCCCACGCATCGGTCTCCCCTGAATCCAATGGTCGCTCCACCCTACACATCATTTCTCGCTGCTCCCGCTCAACACCAAAACCGCCTATACCCTTACCCATCGACCAAACACACCATTTCACATTTTCTCTTCTCTTTCTTCTCCCCCGACAAAACCAGAAAACCCTTACCTCTCTTCTCCCAACCATGACAGTTGCAGCGCCACCTTCTTCTCCCCCGACACCACAGCCACCACAGCCACTCCAATACAGCTGCCTTCACCACCTAGTTTCTCTCTATCTCTTCCATAGCTCCTTACCCTAGAGGCTAAGTTTGAGATAGAAAGAATTAGGGTTAGGGTTTCTTCACAGCTTGGGGAAAACATCAATTTAATGGAGTACCAGAGCCAAAATAACATAGGGAACAACAAATTCAGAGGTTTTGGGTGAGTGGGTTTGCATTTATTTTCGAATTTGAGTGTTAGAAGAATGGCAGGGTTTGCATGTATAAATAGGAAGAGGTAGTGTGATGTAAGAGCTCATGCCTGGACTATCCAGTGCACCAAGCTTTAAGCTAATCTGTATTTTAATTATCTTTAGTATGTTTTAGTTCAATAACTAGGGTGTAGATGAAACCCCTAATCTTATGTTAAATTAATCAATTTTCAGTTTGTGTTCTTGCTGTGCTTAATTGAAATAGGAGTAAGAATTAGCTAGATTGATCAAATTAGCCTGTGATTGGTTGTACTGTAAGAAGACAACCAATACTAGGGGAGAATTAGTGAAATCAGCTGATGAAACATCCACCTGAGATCTCCAAGGGAAGTGCAAGAGCATGAGTTGAGTTGTATTACCTTAGTATAGGGTTAGGAGGTGAATTCTATCACCATAGTGCTCTCTAGCAACTTGTTTACAATCTGTTTTTGCTGCCTTAGAATTACTATCACAACTCCTTGTCGTATCGACACAAAAACTTCACTCTTTGGTAACCCCTTTGTTAGAAATCAGTTTAGTGAACCTTGAAATCAACCTTACACACTCCATTTCCATGTGGATCGACCTGTACTTGCCCTGCCTCCAATAGGCACTGTGCACTTGCAGTATAAGTTGTAGGAAAAACACTTTTCCCAGCCTACCACTGGTACCAATTGAAATGACAAGGATACCGAGTACGCCACAATTTTTTCGTCCCAACCTATGATAGACACACCTTGTATAATCTTACAGAAACAATAACTTCCAAAAGATTTTTTCAACAAGGTGTAACTTGGTATATAATCTGAGTTTGTTATCGAATTAACTATGAGATCGTACAAAGTGGATTACCGTACAATTATTATTATTAATTTATAAGTACAACAATCATTATAATGCGTAAGTAAAGTTGTAACAACCCAATATTCGACAATGGTTAGCCGAATAATGGTTTCCTTTCCTAACACTGAGGTCTTTTCATCATATTTGGCTCCAAATTTAGTTAAAAAACTCTGCAATTAAGCGTGCTCGGGAGGGAGTAATTCAGGGATGGGTGACCTTCCGGGAAGTTTCTTTTGGATAACCGCAGCGGTGCCCATTGAAAACTCCACACTGCCGGATAACCGCAATGGCTAAGTGGAGACAGTATCGGTAGAGGATCGGGTCATTACTAAAGTAATGTCACGACACAAGATTTTTTTAACGAGGAAAACTGCTTGGAAAAAAACCCCCGAGACCTGGTCCAGTTTTGGTACTCTCAGCATTAAGCATCTACACAACTTATCTCGAACCATCATTTGATAAAATTCTTTCATTGTTATTTTACCTCGATCCAACTTATCCATAAATTGGTGCATTAGATCTGTCAGACTAGAAGAATTAACATTAGAAGCATAACTATCCTCCCATCCTTGTGGTTGTTCACTTACATACCCGTCATAATATTGTTGACATGTATGCGAATATCCATAGGGTTCTGTAGGATATTGATCATAGCCAAAAGATTGGTTTTGATTAAAACAATAGGATGGTTGGTAGTTGTCATAAGAATGAGATTGAAAACCATGATTACCACTATTGTATGATTGATCTTGTGCTCCGTACATGTTATGTCCGTAAGGAAACATGAAGACTCACAATAATAAAAGTGAATATTGAAAAAAAAAAATTATGGTCAAAAACAAGCTAAACAAATTACAAATCAATTAGCAACTGCTCCCGGAAGCGGCGCCAAAATTTGATGCGCGTCGTAAGTGCAAAAAATTAATCAATGTATTTCCCACTAATTAGCTAGTAATATAGCGGTAGTAAGGATCATTCCCACAGAGAGCTGTGTAATAGATAGGTTATTTAGATAGCAAAAAAAAAAAAATAACAAAGAGGGGGATTGGTTGTAAGATAAATAAAAAGACAATAAGAAAGAAAAGAGATGATCAATAAATCCTTCGCCGTTACCAAGATCAAAATACTTATCTATCTTCAGTTAAAACCATTCCATCACCAGCGTAGGATAACATGTACGCTTAGCTATCCCAAAACTCCTTGTATAACTTGATACTGAAGCGCTCGCATATCAGTTTATATCCAACCGAACCACCAAGTAGTAGCGCACTCAAGATGTAACCCAATCAGAAGCTTTAAGTTATGTGAACTTAGGTCAGTTATACTAGCGCAACGTCCACTTACTAGTGTTATCCCCACACACGAATGCTCCACGGAATCCCTTTGCGAGGTCTCACGTTCTCTACTTGTGTAAGGATTATTCAATAATTACACGGATATCTTAAACCTTTACTAGCAATAGAATGATCAAGAGATTAATCTACGGTGCACTCCAAACAATCTAATTAATCAATCATAAACCCTAGAAATAGTGAAAACAAACGATGATGATAAAAACTCCAATTTTATTCATGTAACTAATAAAGCTTCGCGCTAGCACATTGAATGCATCCTTAATCAACAAAGTTTAACTACAATTATTACAAAAGAATATGTTTCCCTATAAAGGGGTAAATCCTAGGTTTTAATGTGGAAGTTGTGATATGAGATGTAGAAATTGGTATGATGATGTAAAGTTTTTTGTTTAGACCTTGGATGTCTTGTTTTATAGTCTTAAATGCTTGGCCTTCATATCTCCTCTCTTCTAGTGTTAGGAAACCCATTTGTTATCCTTTTAGAAGTCCAAAACACGTCCAAGAAGTCTTTCTTGGCTTGCCGTAATCGGTAGTCTTGATATCTATCTTTCTCGCGATTGTAATGTCCCAAAAACTCAAGTTTCTTGTGCCCAAAAGTGCTCATAATCGGTAGGCTCGATACCCAATTTATCTACCGATTGTAATACCTCCAAAACGTACTTCTACTGATGCCACAATCACCTATAATCAGAAGTCACGGGTTCCCCTTTATCTTCCGATTGTTGTGCTATGTGTTTCGCTTTCCTCATCTCGGCTGTTTTGCCCATAACTTTTTCGTCCGAACTCGGAATGACCTCATTCTTTTTGAGTTCACTTCATATTTAAATTTTATAAAAGATAATCATAACAAATCATGGATTTGAATGAGTTGAATTTGGTCTTTGTCCCTTCTTCATCAATAACACTACACTTCCTTGTCCATTTAAGCACTTTGTATCTCCTTTTTGAATGATTCACCTAATATGACACACAATGATACATGTGTATCTTCCTCTTTCCGGGAACTAGTGATCCTCAAGAAGGATTGAGGATACAATTGTAATTTAAGGAAGGAATACTGATTTTTAGGCAGTATTTTTAGATAAAGAAATATTCCTAAACAAGGTAATATTCTTAGATAAAGAAATATACCTAGAAAAGGAATATTTCCTAGACAAGGTAATATTTCTAGATAAGGAAATATATACTTAGAAAAGGAATTATTCCTAGATAAGGAATATTCCTAGAACAAGGTAATATTCCTAGAAAAGGAAATATACCTAGAAAAGAAATTACTCCTTGATAAGGAAATAGATTCCTAGAAGGTTTTGGGAAACCGTTAAAGCTATAAATAGGGATGTTTAGCTCATAGCTAAGATAATCTAGGGTGTGTGGTTTTACCCCTAGAAAAGGAGGTTTAACACGCACACCTAGAGATAAGTTTGTGAGACAATTTATTATTATAAAAGCAAGCTTAGCAAAACAGTTTAAGGTTGATCCACTGTTTCGAGAGATTGTGAGCGTAACAAAGAGAGAATTGTAAATCGTTTTCTTGTTCATAATCTAGAGAAGATATTTTTCTTCGAATTACTACTTGTGTTCTGTTTTCTAAGTTTCTCGTCTATTATTATTCTGAATTCTGCCTTTATAGTAATAGCTACCAAGGTATAGAGATCAATACGTATCAAGTTGGTATCAGAGCAAGGTTCGTTTCTTTTAGGGAAGATTCCCGTGGTTTATGTTCTTCACTGGATCCCTCTACAAACAACTTGGTGAGTTACTCGAAAATCAAGAAGACATTAAAGGAACAAGGGGATCAAGGATGACGAAGTCAGATGATGATCCTAAGCAAAGAAAACCACAAACTATGGAAGAAAAGGTGGATGCGGTACAAACAGACATGGAGTCTTATACACCCAAGCCGAAGACGAAGAAAAAGACTACGTTTTCATCTGGTGTTTTTGAAGAAAAGAACGAAGAAGAAGAAGAAGAAGAAGTAGAACCACTCGAACAAGATTGCGTTATGGAGCGAAGATTGACTAAGAAAAGACAAAGAGATATGGAAGCTTTTTAAATTAGACGTCAAGGTCCAGTTTCTAGCAAAGAGAGATGGTTCAGCAGGGTGAAAGGAACTCTTGAGTTCCCTAACCTCCAAATATAACTTTCACAGGAGTTCAAGTTCTTAAGGGGGGGCGCATGATACATGTGTATCTTCCTCTTTCCGGGAACTAGTGATCCTCAAGAAGGATTGAGGATACAATTGTAATTTAAGGAAGGAATACTGATTTTTAGGCAGTATTCTTAGATAAGGAAATATTCCTAAACAAGGTAATATTCTTAGATAAAGAAATATATCTAGAAAAGGAATATTTCCTAAACAATGTAATATTTCTAGATAAGGAAATATATACTTAGAAAAGGAATTATTCCTAGATAAGGAATATTCCTAGAACAAGGTAATATTCGTAGAAAAGGAAATATACCTAGAAAAGGAATTACTCCTTGATAAGGAAATAGATTCCTAGAAGGTTTTGGGAAACCGTTAAAGCTATAAATGGAGATGTTTAGCTCATAGCTAAGATAATCTAGGGTGTGTGGTTTTACCCCTAGAAAAGGAGGTTTAACACGCACACCTAGAGATAAGTTTGTGAGGCAATTTATTTATGATGTTGATCCACTGTTTCGAGAGATTGTGAGCGTAACAAAGAGAGAATTGTAAATCGTTTTCTTGTTCATAATCTAGAGAAGATATTTTTCTTCGAATTACTACTTGTGTTCTGTTTTCTAAGTTTCTCGTCTATTATTATTCTAAATTCCGCCTTTATAGTAATAGTTACCAAGGTACAAAGATCAATACGTATCACACAAACTAGAAAAGAATCATAATAACAAGTAATATGCAGAATAATAACTAAAACAAATATGGATTTGACACTCTAAACATGCAATTTAAGCACTTATCATTTTACCAACAATCAAAACATATCTCTGAAAAGATATATTATTTAAGTGCTAGCTAATATCGAGTTGTCCATGAAGATTTCGGTCATGCAGTTGGATATTGGTTGGAATTAGACAAAACTAAATTTAGGTGATGTTTGTACCATAGAGTTTGTATATGGGCCCAAGTACCCCCAGCCCAATAATTCTGTGCAATATTGAGCCCTTGGGTAAAAAGTATGGAAGAATGATTATAGCCCAGTCAGCAATTATCCTTCTACAACACAACATCAGGTACATATTCAAACCTGGAGGTTAAAGATCCCTAAAAATAGGGAGACTAAATTATGGGTAAGACCAGATACATATTCAAACCTGGTAGTTACATATCCGCAGAAAAAAGGAGGAATCAGTTACTAAGAAGACTTGGTATAACCTGAAAGTTACAGGTCCTCAGAAAAAGGAGGAATTAGCTACTAAGAAGACCATGTATAACCTGAGAGTTACAGGTCTTCAAAAAAAGGAGAAATCACTTACTAAGAAGACCAAGTATAACCTGGGAGTTACAGGTCCTCAGAAAAAGGAGGAATCCGTTACCAAGAAGACCAGGTATAACCTGGAAGTTATAGATCCTAAAAAGAAGGAAAGTTGGTTTAGACCAGGTGAACTTGGAAAGCATTTGGTCCAGATACATAGTCAAAATGTATCTAGACAAAAACTGGACTGGATACAATTCCTTCATAACCTATAAATAGAGGTGGAATTCTAATTGAAAATATACACATTTCTAATCCTTCTCTCTCCATAAAAACATGCTTAGAGCTCTTACTCATTGAGGCATAGGAGTGTCTTTGTAGATACCCCATTCTTCACCCATCAACAATTCTAAAAGATCCAAAGTCATTAGAGAGTTTAGCTAAGATCTTTTCATCATCAAGAACGCATCTCAAGGTATATCGTGAATCATATGACGGTATACAATTCATTTATCAATTGAGCTATCAATTGAGCGATTACGAATCAATCCGATTTAACTTTAATTGTGTCTTGTATACTTATATGAGATATAAACAATTGAACAAATTTATGAGTAACACAATTAGATCATGTTTGATTGATCATCATATTTGATCTAGAAGTGTTAGATGAATGTGGTTAATTACCCATATCTAAATGAATGTATATTTGATTTGTGTGTAACAAGCTAATACCATCTAACAGTAGAGAGATATTGCTTTGGTTTTAAGCAAACTTAGCTTGAATCTTAAATCAGGTTTTCATCTAACGGTGAATATTGATTTCTTTGTTTCTAAGCTATCAAACCCTGATTTGAAGACTACATAAGGGAGAACTCTAGCAACTGGAAAACCTAATCCCGAAACTTTCCTAGTTGCGACTAGAGTCGATTCTACTTTAACCTAGGTTTTTCCAAAACCATTATAGGTTAACGACTTGAAGACTTCATTTGGGATTCGGGAAGCCAGACCCAACTATTTTCTCTGTAGTTGCGTGTTTTGATCTTACTTGTTATATCGTATTGAGTACTATCTTCTCTAAGATTTGCTCGAGATTTATCTCCGATAGGTAAGATATAAAAAGTAATCACAAAGCTCTTCGTCTCATTCTTCGTGATTACACAATAACTTCTTCTACTACCATATAGTTAAGTTATTGTGAGGTGATTGATATTTTTTAGGTTGTTCTTCGGGAATATAAGACTGGATTATCAATTGGTTCCTGTTCACCTTGATTTATCAAAAGATGGAACAAAAACTTCGCATGTATTTCTGTGGGAGACAGATTTATCTATCAGAATAGACTTTTCTGTGGGAGACAGATTTGTTTATAAGTCTTCGACTTTGGGTCGTAAAAGCTCTTAGTTATGGGTGATATCAGCTAAGGGAATCAATTGTGTAGAGTCCTGTTGGGATTCAGAGGCGTAAGGAACGCGATTGTACCTTAATCAGTGTGATACTTGGTTAGGGCTCAACTACATTCCATTCTGAAGTTAAATTGTAGTAGGCTAGTGTCTGTAGCGTCTTAATATATTATGGTGTTCAAATCCGGACTAGGTCCTGGGGTTTTTCTGCATTTGCGGTTTCCTCGTTAACAAAACTTCTGGTGTCTGTGTTATTTCTTTTCCGCATTATATTTGTTTATATAATTGAAATATCATAGGTAGTGCGTTGTTTAATCAATTAGTAAATCCAACCGTTGGTTGTTGATATAATTTGATTGACACTTGAACATTATTCTCTTACCAATCAGTTCACGGGTTCATTCCTATTGATTTGTTGATTGCTTTGAGAAAGAGATATAACTCTTGGATATCTTTCCTTGATTGAGTCTGACTATCTAGTTGATTCTCTTGGAATTATATTAGAGTTAGTCCATACAGATTGTTGAATGAAATATTGGGGGTGGTTGTTAGACCCCAGCTTTTTCAAATAATATGAATGATCAAGTTTTTCAGTTAAATTCTTTGTGTCATTCTTTTGATAGTTATGATTGCATTGCTTGATCTAAATGATTATTTCATTTCCCTTACTTTCAGTTTATGACATATTGTTTCAGTTTTGGAAAAACCATAATATTTCCGATCCCATATTACGTATATCTCTTATGATGTCGTGACTCTTTAATATAATCAGGTTTCAGAGATAACCTTATGCTTTATCAAATCATCATAAGTAGATGTTGATTAAACTCATGTGTGAAGTCACGATTATACTATTACCGATTTATGTTTCATAAATTGTGTATTTAGTACACATATGAGTTTCAGTTTTAGCTTGTTAGAGCACTGCTCGGTCGAACTCGCAAGCGTCGCTATCTCAAGCTTGTTGTCAAGTTTAGTTGCCAAAACTATAAGTCTTGATTTCTAGTATAATTATAGATAAGTCTCGGATTAAGATAGAAAGTGTAGTTGAGCATTAGACTTCACGGCGTTCATCGATTGAAGACGAAGAACTACTAAGGGGAGCTTGTGGAACTTAATCAACAAAAGGTATGTGGAGACTTGAAGTCATCTATCACTTAAAAGTTCATCTTATATTCTTGACGAAAGTCAAAATATGATCATGTGAAAATCGCCCGGTAACATCTTACATGATTTGTGTGAGACAATCATTTGATGTAGACTTGGAATGTTTCATATTGATCATTCGATCACTTGAAAATTGCTTTGAAGCTAATAGTATGTGTGAGACACCTATTCCAGTCTTCCGAGAATGTTTCAATGATTGAAATGAGAGTTTAGAACAATTGGATATAAGCACAGTATGCGTACTTGCATATGTGTAATCCAAGTCCGAGAACCATGGGTATGCGTACTGATTGGTTTAGTCAAGTTACGGGAACTCAGTACGCATACTGGTATGTGTACTAGCGTGAGGTTCAAGTTCCAAGACTTTACCGAGTTAATGGTATGAGTATCAGTTCGTGTACTGGCGAAACCAAACTTAGTCCGTCCACTAAGGTATGTGTACCCGTTTGCATACTTGAGTGGGTTATGTTCTAAAATTGTTTTGTTTATGAACTAATACATTTATATATATTAAGGAATGCAATCTTTTGCAAACCATGGCTACAATGTTCATGAATTGATTCGAGTGAATCAAAATCAATTTTGCTTCAATTGTGTCTTGTATACTTCTATGAGAATATAAACAATTGAACAACTCTAGAACTAGTTTCATTTGAGTCATTTGAACTAGTTATGGTTAAGATGAATAAGGTTGATATGAAGGTGTTCATATGGCTAACTTCGATTAACAATTGTTGATCCAACGAAGGTGTACACGTTTAGGTATGGTTACTCATATTTAAATGAAGTCACTTTTCATTTGTGTGTAACAAGCTAAGTTCGATCTAACGGTTGAAAGATATTAGCTTGAGTATAATCAGGTTTTCATCTAACGGTGAATATTGAATGTTTTGTTACCAAGGTAACATTGATTGCAAATCCTGATTTGAAGACTATATAAAGGAGAACTCTAGCAACTGGGAAACCTAATCCCCACACCTCTTGTGTGATACTAGTTGCGACTAGAGTCGATTCTCCTTTAACCTTCGGTTTTTCCAAAACCTTGTAGGTTAATGACTTGAAGACTTCATTGGGATTGTGAAGCCAGACCCAACTATTTTCTCTATAGTTGCGTGTTCCGATCTTGCTGTTTTCTATCGTGATTGAGTACTATCTTCTCTAATATTTTGATCGAGATTTAATCTCCGATAGGCAAGATAAAAAAGTAGTCATAAACATCTTCGTCTCATCATTTGTGATTCCACAGTATCTTGTTTCGCTACCATACGATTAAGATTATTGTGAGGTGATTGATATCTCTAGGCTATTCTTCGGGAATATATGTCCGGTATATCAATTGGTTCCTGTTCACCTTGATTTATCAAAAGACGAAACAAACCTCTTAGGTTTATCTGTGGGAGACAGATTTATCTATTCAATAGACTTTTCTGTGTGAGACAGATTGGTTTATCAAGTCTTAGACTTTGGGTCGTAGCAACTCTTAGTTGTGGGTGAGATCAACTAAGGGAATCTAGTGCGTAGAGTCCTGTTGGGATTCAGATACGTAAGGAGCGCAACTGTACCTTTATCAGTGTGAGATTGGTTAGGACTCAACTACATTCCAGTCCGAAGTTAACTTGGATTAGGGTAGTGTCTGTAGCGGCTTAATACAATGTGGTGTTCAAATCTGGACTAGGTCCCGGGGTTTTTCTGCATTTGCGGTTTCCTCGTTAACAAAATTTCTGGTGTCTGTGTTATTTCTTTTTCGCATTATATTTGTTTATAATTGAAATATCACAGGTGGTGTGTAAGTTCAATCAATTGTGAATCCAACCTTTGGTTGTTGATTAAATTAATTGACACTTGGATATTGGTTTTTGATACCGTCCAAGTTATTTCTTATATTCAATCGAGCTTGCAAATTCCTATTTGTTTGATTGCAGATTAAATTGAGAAATTGAGATATTACTCTTTGATATACTTTTCTTAAGATTGAGTGTGACTGTATAGTTGATTCTCTTAAAAGTATATTGGAGTTAGTCCATACAGATTGCTAAGCGAAATATTGGGTGTGGTTGTTAGACCCCCGCTTTTTCATAGCTTGTTACATTGGCAACGTAAAAGCTAAGACTTTGTCGACCTTTCTCTGGTAAAGGTTGTCTTGTAGGGAATAACAACTCACAAACGGAGAAATCTATATTGAAATGGTGCTTAAACGTCATATCTTTTTGGGGTGAGTGGTTGTGGAAACCGAGGGAAGAATTATTTTGATAATCTTCTCTGATATGAAAACTTGATCGATTCAGATCTAAGTTTGTCATATCGAAGAATAAGGCAACGATTTATTTATATTTGTTAATCGTTTTCCTATTAAGAAAATATGATTTTATTTCCTATTCTTGTTTTTTCTTAACATAAAAAGTACGACACAGTTGTTATGTTTCAATTGGTCCCGGTTAAAAACAAATATATCAAGTTTGGTTTTTGTTTTTGCTTAACAAAATAGAAGATTCAATTATTTTAGTCCAATTGATTCTTGATAAGAAACACTCAGTTAATTCTGATCTTAGTTTAGGCTTATCAAAAACGAGGTATGATTATTCAAGTCCAATCGGATCCTTGTTAAGAAAGCTAATAACCTAGTTTCGTCTTGTATAAATGAGGTACAATTATTTATGAATAATTGGATCCTAATAAGCAACAAAGTTAATTCTTATCTTTTTCTGACTTATCAAATTAAAGGGAAAATTACGTTGGGCAATTGTTACCTTGATAAGGTGCTAAAACAATTTACTTAGGTAGTTTCGGTTTTAGTATTGGTTATCTAAAATGGTATGTTAGACCTTCGTGCTTAACTCTTATTAGTTCTATGAGTTCTTATGAACTTGTAAGATCCTTTCGATTTGCTCTTGTATTTTTTCATGTCTTTGTCATTTTTGTGACGAAAAGGGGGATAAATATATGGAGTATACGGGTGATTTACAATCATTGAGAAAGGATATATGTGCTAAAAATATATATATATAAAGGAAGAGTAAAGCATAGACTAAGGGGGAGAAACATATCATCTTGTTGTGTGGTATTTTATACTACAAAAGAGGAAAAACAAATAGGTTCGGATTGAATATCCACCTATCTTTCCTTTAGGGGGGGTAAATCTTTTGTTATTTAAATGCGTCAACAACATCATATATTTTTGAATATCTGCATGTTATTGTGTTGTTAAAACTTGGAATCAAGTGTATGAAGAATGGGTTAAGAGAATGTTTTGTAGTGTAATATCTGTATCTTTTAATTAGTGTATTCTCCATATATGTAACAGAGTTTTGTCAATGTTAGAGCATATTGCTCGTTTAAACCCACCAAGTATTGGTATGTCAAGGTTGGTTGTCATATTTTAGTACCAAAACTCATAAGTCGCTTGATTTGATTACCAGAGTCAACGTCGTTAGGTTAGATTAGGAAGTCTATAAATATTGAGACATACAAGTATTACTCTGAAGACCCAAAGATTCTGAAGACGTATCGACATCAACGATGACATCCTACTTCCACTTGAAGTTAGTAATACATGACTTGACTTGTTTTTATTTCTCTATCGTAAGCTTTCAAGTCGTTTCTAATTGAAAACATATAATGGGGACTGCACACGATCAAAGTGCAGACACGCCTCAAGTTCACGCTCATATAAAAGTGTTATAATACTCATTAGGCACCTCAAACTCAGATTAAAGGGTGCCACGATCTCACGCCCAAATATGATGGCTAAGCTACTCTTGATTAATTAATGACTTAAGAACTCAAGTTATAGTTAAATAATTGAAGTAACTAGTTTATATTAATGGAGTTGGATCAAATTATATATTATAGCTAGTTTAGTTAGTGATAAGAGTTATAAGAGAGTGAGAGTTATAAATTTTTAATGAGAGAAAAATGTGTTAGGTTAGAAGGAAAAGAAGAAAAAGAGTTGGGAAAAAAAAGGAAAACTAGTGATTATAATAACTCAAATGAACGATTACAGTGACAATGAAGAAATAACTTATAATCGCCCGTCAAAACATGATAAAACCCAACAGGATCACCACCGGGCAACACCTGAAGAGGGTAAATAACTAGATTAATGTGCATTAATTATTGGAACAAGTAGTCAAACATAATTTCTAAAACTTATCAGTTCAAACATAAATGGTAATAGTTTTGAGCTGACTTAAGAAGTAAATCCACACCCAAATTCATGGAACTCTAAAACCCAATGGTATCGAAATAGTGTTAAGGATTGACAACATGAAACGATACATAACCAGAAATAACACACTACGAGTTGTGCTAGAGAAAACCAGATCAGAGATGAATACAAGATTGTTACCATGATTCGCAAGTGCTAAGGATTGATAAAAATGAAATCATACATAACTCAGAAATTACACAACTATGAATTGGAAATAGTCTAGGAAAAACCATATCAGGGATGTGCTTCTTAAGATGGATTTGCTGATCGTTATGCAAGAAACATGCTAAAGCCTCTTCTACTTGGAATGCTATGATAAGAAAAAGAAATTACATGTATTAATTCCTTGGCAGAAGTAGATATCGACCTTAGGTTGTATCTACAAAATAATTTACTACTAAGAAACAAAAGAAGGTGTACTCACCCTCTTTCAGGAACGACAAGCAACTTTCCATTATATATGTAGGCTAGCATGTGTGTCATCTGGTCGTAACAAACTGGAGTGACATAACCCCTCACAACATCGAAGCCTACCGATACAATAGTTAATTCGAGCGAATTGACTAGCTGCAACTTAATCAAATTCTAATCTTACTCAGTAAAAAAAGGTTATGGAGTAAACAAAATTAGAAATATAAGAAATGTTAATAGATCGAAAAGAAAGGTAATATATATATCATTATGAATACAAGAACACCTGTACCGCTACATTTAAGTTCATGCGTATACAAGTCATTTAACTGCAGAGACTTCCAAGTGATTGCTTTTACTGGTACGTGGACGGCCTAATCTACCTAACATTTGCAGGTTTCCATATTATATTCTTTACAACACAAGACAACTAATCTTTCAAATGTTTTCTTTAATCTGACAAGAAATAACACTCCGTGGAAGATAGAAGTTGAGCTGGTGTTCCAGATGTTTATCAAGCCATTTAATTTCTGATAGAGTCAAGTTGGTTCAATTTGTACATTTCTCATACATATTGGGGGAGATACTTCTACCTGATATTGGAATAGTTGTTTTACGTGGGATTAACTTTCACTAAAACACTTAGCAAATTCTAGTCTTCCATATTTCAAACTTTGATTCACATGGGTCAATAACATGGGTCAAAACACTTGGAAAATCATGACTTCAATGATCAGTTAATACTAAAATACCCAATAAAATGACAAGATAGATCCATAAACAAAAAATATTAACTCAAGGAAGAATAAGTAAGATTGAAAAAACTTTGTTGAAGCAATAATAATATATTTTGGTGGTGATGATGGTGGCTCTTTGTACAAACCGTATGTTTAAGGTTAGGATTGAGAGAACAATGAAGCTGATGTCTTTTCATGATTATAAATAGTGATGATTCATTAGAGAGTATCACTTAAAAGTATTACCCTGATGTGGTGATTTATTTAGCAAACATGATTTTTTTCTTTAGGATTTATGGTTTGGGAAACATAAGAAGAAAATGTTTCATAACATTTCAGGAGGCCCGGATTGAATTCAGTTACAATTTAATGGATTTAAAATATGATTTTGTGACAGTTGTACTTTTACCATATATGTGAATACAACAAAAATATTTACTGCTTACCTATTGGGAGCACAATATGCTTGAAAGCAGACAAGTAATCACGATCGTCAACTCGATCACAATTCCAATGGTTCATCGAATATCCTTCTGCCCCTTAAACGCTAACCTACACAAGACCATAAAAATTATGTATATTCATATGAGTTGCATGTAAAACCAAAGCAATAATCTAATAGCGACCATGTGGCGATATAAACAAATAATTATAGAGGATAAAATTCAGTTATTCTTTTAAACTTACAAAAGTAACCTAGTAGCAATAGTCGACAAACTACAGAATTCTACTATGGACCTAAATGAGAATAAACTATAGTCCGCTACAATATTACATGTCTTAATTCTTGCTCAGAAAGTCTTACAAAAAACAATTGATGCTCACACATTGTTTTCTTTCACAAAAACTCCTTTTCCTTTGAAAACACGAAAGATAAAGAAAACTCAACTCTCTCGTTATTTTTTTAAAAAAAAATTTCCAACAAAAAATATGATTTCATATTAAAAATCTTTCAACACATATTTAATCAAACATTATTATGGTGTAATTAACACCATTAACTCCACAATATGAACCTCTTAAATTTATTATGGTGTAGTTAACACCATCAAAACCAGAAATATGAAATAGTCAAATTAATTATAAACAAAATTAATTTCTTTCTATGAAAAAATTAATTGCAATTAAAAACATATTCATTGGCACTAAATTTATTTTTTAAAATAATATTCTCAATATTTTACCAATTTTTTCATACTAGGATTGGTAAATCTCCATTTAACACCCCACTATGGAAGTAATATATTATTAAAACCCCACTACAAAAAAAAAGTATATAGTCAATCACGTAAATACACTAAGCTACCATACTCATGTCTAGAGCAAGTACACACAATCTCAAAATTATTAGCACTAAATCAAATGAGTGAAAAACTAGTTTATATAGTCAGACTATATATATTTCTATTTATTTTATAATTCTCTTTCATTGTGATGAAATAGATCCAAAGAAAGAACAAATTCATTTCAAAAATATATACCATCTTCGCTCAAGTCTTTCTTGTCAAATAGTAAACTAAGCATGTTTTTAATTTCATTTACATCATATAAGTTAGGATATAAATTCAACACATCAGTTTTTTTTTACATACAAAACAAAGAAATCATTCTAACTAATCAAGTATTATTTTTAATTCAATTGCTTAACAATTCTTTTCAGAATATAAGTGATGACTTATTTAACTTATATGATTTCGTTTCTGCGTAAACTACATAGTTTTCCACGCTATCTATATAGATTTTCATCTTCAACTTACACAATCAATATATTTCTAATGACTATAATAAATAATAAATCATGCATAGTAGAAACAACATCAACAAAACAAAATTTTAAGTTAAGTTAGCGACATCAATGCAAGAGTCAACGATTTTCCGATTTAAAAGCAATCACAAAAACTTTTTTCCAAAGATTAAATTTTTGAAGAACAAAGTTACTCTCAATGAGATGTTTGATCGCTGTCGTAAGCGACACAAATATAATTACACTTTCTTACTACTCAAAATATAACTATAGCAAGGGCAAGAAAGGATCGATCCTACAGAGAGGTCTAGGTTGTCGATTATTATGGTTTCCTATATAAAGCACCCTAAGAATTTCTGATTGTGTAAATAAAAATAAAACGAAAAGCAAACAAAGTACGCAAATCAAGGATGTGAAAATATTGATAAAGGTTTCATCTTCAATTGTAAACAAGTTTATGAATATATGAATAGAATTCGTATTTAATCTCGCTATCATCAAAAGCCATAGAATACCTTATTGCAAGAATACTCCGTAATTTCCAAAGTTATCAACACACACATTAGGGTCGCGTATGTGAAATCTACCTAAAGAATAACCTAACGCCTTGCGCTAATCAAGTTCAATTAGAGCATTAAGTTTCGTAAATAGGCTAATCAATGCAATTGTAATACATTGCGCAAAACAATCGAACAAAGGTCAATTTCTACATATGACTACGAGGATGTATCACTACAAACCCTAATCATATCATGCTACTATTCAAGGTTATCGCCGATGAAAACCCTAAAATAGCTATAGATATGGATGTGAGTTCAATCAATTCTAGACTACTAAACAAACATTCAATCATATTGCAATCCATCAATCATGCAATTATTGTAACCCGTAGAAAGTGAACGATAATATTGAGAGAAAACTAATTCATAAAATCATAACTTGGTTGCAAAATCCAACTACATCTTCAACCAATAATAAAAACTTAGTTACTATTCATGGAGTTCATAACAAGAAGAAAGAGAAAAGACTTCATGGTTCTAAACCCTAGAATACAAGTAGAGATAAAACGTGGTAGATGATCCCCAAAAAGATAGAAGTCCTCCCTTTTATATGTTTCTCCAACTTCCATAAAGGATATTCCTTCCAAAATTAGGTTTTGTCTTCAAAGTCCATTAGTTGGAAATTCACCCCCACCATGGAGCAATTGCTTCATCCACATTCTTTGTCACTCATAGCTCAGTTCAAACACATAACCACCACCACTCAAATAGCACCAAAGAGCATCTTCATATCACCACCAAAGAACACCAGACCAAACCACCACTTCACAAGCTCCATAACCACCAAGCCATTGCACCTGGCACATCCAACCCACCTTCCATCTCCATTTCAAAGATCACCTGCTCACTTGCGTACTTCACTTCTCCATCCGAGTTGTCAACCTAAACCAAATTACAGACCCCTTCCGAATCGATCAACTCAATCTCGAACTCAACATACAATCGAACTCATTTGCTTCCAAATTCAGAAACCCTAACTCAATTCAAAAACCCAAATTCACCATCTTAACCACTCATTATTTCAGTTCAACTTGCGTGACTTCTCAAAACCCAAAATCGCCTTAGACCCATCTTTTATTCCCCGTAAAACCCTCGTATAGCCATGAATCTCTCACAAACCAACAACAAACACAAACCCAAGATTTTCTGCAAATCGAGTTCAACCTCATCATTCATAGCAACATCAATTTCGAGAACTTCATTTACCCACTGATTCATCCATCTCAATTTCATCCTCCTCCGTGAATTTGCCGCTTTGTGTGTTACAAAGAGCTCTCGTTTGTTTTCAGTTTGTTAAATTGAGACCGATTTTGAGATTCTCGATTTAGGGTGTAGGAAGTAGGGTTCGATAATCACACCCCATTCTTTAGATAAGGGATACCCCAAAGAGGTGCCCTATAACAAATGGTCACCCCTTAACCTCAGCCGGCCGCTTTCTATTTCTCCTCCCAATAGAGTTGCCCCTTAACCTTGGTCTGGTTCCCAATAGCATGTGAAATGACACTTTGCCCTTTTCGCCAATTCGGGTGATTTCTCCGTCTTTTCGTCCGTGCGACTCCGCAGTACCTATCAAAAACACGCGTAAAATACATAATTCACAAGAAAACTCGCAAAGAAAGCATAAATACTAGATAGTAAATACGGTGTATTCTACACCTATCGATTCCCCCACACTTAGACTTTGCTTGTCCTCGAGCAAATCAAACAAAACAATAAAATACAACAACTCCGTGTCGAGGCTACTTGGCCACTTTTAGCATAAATAACAAGCCTTAAACCCCCTAGGTGTCCCTAGTGGACGAGTTATAGTCTCGTGAAGGTTTACTAGAGATATACCTACAAAACCTATATTTCAAACTCCGTCTATTCGTGACAAATCAATGAATGAATCCAAATTGACTACAGGAGGAGGTACAAATTCAATTCAAATATTAGTAAATAAACTCTAATTAGATAGTTGAACAAGCCACAATACTCGGAAACTAACAAACCACAATCACAATGAAAAGATTAAGAAGATGGATAAAGATGTAGATGTTGGCGAATATTCAAAGTGTTCGATGTTTCCTATATCTGTCTGAAGGTCACCGTTTAAGATGAACCTAATCCTATTGATTGAGCTACTTAGTGCCGAATGCTACATCAAATCAATCGGGCATATACAAGGGAACCAAAAGTGACTTTATTCAACACAATAATAATTTTTTTTTTTTTTTTTTATATTTTATTGATCAAAACCGGATCCAATTTCTTTTTTTTTTTTTTTTTTTAGACTCGCATGATTAGATCTTTGATCCAAGCGCATGCTTCTTGTCGCAAGTACATGATAGTTGCCTTCCCGTTTCCACGCTTTGTTTAGGCGACGGAGACAGGGACTACGTTTCACACATACTGCTATTCCCAAGTGTCTTTTTATTCCGTTTGGTCTAATTGATCGGTCCTTTTTTCTTTTCATATATTTTTTCATTTTTTTTTTTTTTTTTTTTTTTTTTCAAAAATTTTTTTTTTTTTTTTTTTTTCTAGTAACTCAACCACTCTATTTCATCCTAGCCGTAATAACACGTCGATTTTTAGTGACCCACCAAAGCACTTAGAGAACAATAGATAAACGTGGAAAAATAAAAAATAGAATACGATATGGTGATATTCCGAGATATGGTAACAACTATCATGTTAATTTGTGATTCATGAGCTATGTTCGTCCCTTTTAGTTAATTGGTTCCTCAACTCCTGCATTCAAAATGGTTCCATCCACTAATTGTGTCAAAAACAAACATATAAATGCTCCCCCACACTTAAACTTCACATTGTCCTCAATGTGTAAACCGAAAGTTCTGAATTCTGACGTAACAGCAGATAAAACGCAAAAACTGTGCAAATTGGTAAGGAATTTGGAAAAACTCCATTTCACAAAAGTTGTTCGCCTACGTGTTTTCTACACAGTGTCAAAATTTCACAGTGTTTTGATAAACGGTCTCTTTTTTTTTTTACAAAACAAAAAAGTATTAAGCATTTCAATTTCGTCAATTATGAAATCATTCTAACTAATCAAGTAATCAAGTTTATTTTTAATTCAATTGCTTAACAATTCTTTTCAGAATATAAGTGATGACTTATTTAACTTATATGATTTCTGTTCTTGCAGAAACTACATAGTTTTCCACGCTTGGTCTATATAGATTTTCATCTTCAACTTACACAATCAAGTATATATTTCTACTTATGACTATAATAAATAATAAATCATGCATAGTAGAAACAACATCAACAAAACAAAATTTTAAGTTAAGTTAGCGACATCAATGCAAGAGTCAACGATTTTCTGTTTGCTTATTTAAAAGCAGTAGGCTCACAAAAACTTTTTTCCAAAGATTAAATTTTTGAAGAACAAAGTTACTCTCAATGAGATGTTATCTTCCAAATTATAGGCAACGAAATACTCATGGCTAGATTTTAGTATTCTTATATATGCTTTTATAGGTTTATTCTTAGTGAATTACTACTTGTCACCTTCATTTTTCTAGTTCCTCTAATTTAAATCAAAGTTGCTAAAACAAATGATATAGATGATAAAAATTCAAACTGAAATGACGAGAGTGCTAAGTAAACCACAATGTTTTCGATATTAATCTATAAGTCACGATTCCTTGCGTGATCTAATATAAACAACGACTGTGACGGACCGGAAAATTACGCCTTTGGCGCGTTGCCCCGCAGGCCGTAATCTCCTAGATGCGCCATGATGAAGCTACGATCCGGGCCTTAGGGCTAGGCAAATGCACGTCCATTTGCCCTTGCAAGCATGCTCGTGGAGCATGACGCAACTAACTTAGCTTCCACACCGTTCCAACTTACCCTTGTCCCGCCAAAGGGTTTAAGGCCATAAGGACAATGCCAATGCATTTTTCATGCATCTCTGGCTTTGCCTTTACGTAGGGAATTCATCACTGAATTTCCTAGCTAGCTGAGCAACCGTCATATTACCGTGTCTTGTCCAGGCATAAGCCTTGGACTTTGGCGTAGGTCGCACCAAGCCCTTTCCATTTCCTACGTTACCTCGTTTACCAACTCTTTATAACCTGATAGGAAGTATGAGCATCCACTTACTGGCATGCAGCTAAGCCTCATCAAGTCTGGCCACAATCATCTCTTGCGTCGAGCTACCGAGCTTAGATGATATGAGGGGCCAACGTGTTGGACCGGAAATGTTGTATCTCATTACGGCTGCCTACGTACCCTTCCCTACTCTAAAGGTATCAAGCACAGACCGTAGTTCATCCACGAAGGGACAAGCAACTCATTCCAACTCGTTTGCTAGGCCGTGGCCAAGCAACAACGATAATGGCCTAGTCTCGTATAGGTCATTCCGTCAAATACATCCAAGTGATGCATCATCGAGTCCGTGGAATGGCATAGTGATGCCTCAGCATCATATGCTCCATTCGTAAGGCTGCGCGAATAAGAATGAGGCCTGAGCATCATTCATACCGTTCCGGCCAAGCTATGAAGCTTACTTGGTACATAGTCCGCATATGCACCTTCAACCAACTACCCCTCCCTATATATGTTAATTTGACATTTTTACAACTCTGATTAGGGGACCAAAAATCTTTCATCAACTCCCCGTTTACTATTCATGGCCGTTGCCATGTATTTTCCTGAATAACCGGCCAAGATGGTTGTACATTCAGTCCTGGCTCACATGCCAGTTCCACTGTCCGGCCAGGATGGCTGAACATTTCCCGAGCCAAACCCGATGAAGGGCCGTGATGGCTGTATTTCTGACTTTGGCCCATAGGCCACACCAATGTCCAGCCGTGATGGATGTACATTACCAACCCGATCTCCAGCCATGTTGGCTGTCCACTGCCAACCCGATCTCCATCCATGTTGGTTGTCCACTACCAACCCGATGTCCGGCCATATTGGCTGTACATATCCAACTCGATGTGCAGCCATGTTGGCTGTACATTTTCAAGGTCATCTACCGAACTGACCTAATGCATCATTTGATGCAAGATTGGCTCTTGGCCAATGTAGCTTCCAACCAATGCCATATTGGCCTTAGCTAATATGCATATGTGATATGCCTTACTTGGCACCAGATATGGCCCAGGGCCAAATGCATCTTACCATGCAAAGGAAGCTTTGGATGAAGCTTCATCACAAGCAAATGGCGCATCTTTTAGCATACGCCATGCTAAAAACACGGGGTGTTACATTATCACACCCTTCAAAGAATTTCTTCCTCGAAATTCAAAACCAAAACTATTGTGGACAATCTCTTCGAGTTGGATTTCCTGAGCAAAAGTCCCATACCAGATGCTCAGAAATCACGGGTTTCTTCAAGTTGTCATGAACAACAATTTAGACCTTCTGACCACATGTCCCATACCACCTGCCCAGGAATCCAAAAAGTGCCCACAACAAAACCAAGGATCGCAATTGGCCAGTGCCAAGAGGATATCTCGACAAGGTATCCTAGATAGCATCTCATACTACCACCCAGGAATCCCTAAGGTTCACAAGTTGAAAGATGTCATCGAAATGACAAAATTTTAGCACAGTGCTGTGTGAATCAGTATCCAGTTGCCCACCGTCCCTGACGGTCATCCAGGTTGCCACTCGTAAGTGGGATGCTAGCCGGGCCTGCCAACGCACACCGTTGGCCAGTTTCCATCGTGTGGGGATGATCAGTCCCATTGTCTACCCACCGTCCCAGATGGTCTTCCGGATATCCACTCGTAAGTGGGGTGCCACTTAGGCCAGGCAAACTCACAGCACATGAACAAGCTCAACTCGATTCGCAAAAGTAACTGGCATTGCAGTTACAAACTCTTTCCGCGCAAAAGTTGGCCTACTCTCCAACTTTATTTCCATTTAAAGGAAAAATACTCGTTTGACGAGTCCACTCCGCACAGTCCCTAGTGTTTTCTCGGAACTTTCTCTGATACCAACTGTAACGGACCGAAAAATTACTCCTTTGGCGCGTTGCCCCACAGGCCGTAATCTCCCCGATACGCCATGATGAAGCTACGATCCCGGACTTAGGGCTAGGCAAATGCACATCCATTTGCCCTTGCAAGCATGCTCGTGGAGCATGACGCAGCTAACTTAGCTTCCACACCGTTCCAACTTACCCTTGTCCCGCCAAAGGGTTTAAGGCCATAAGGCCAATGCCAATGCATTTTTCATGCATCTCTGGCTTTCCCTTTACGTAGGGAATTCATCACTGAATTTCCTAAATAGCTGAGCCACCGTCATATTGCCGTGTCTTGTCCAGGCATAAGCCTTGGACTTTGGCGTAGGTCGCACCAAGCCCTTGCCATTTCCTACGTTACCTCGCTTACCAACTCTTTATAACCTGATAGGAAGTATGAGCATCCACTTACTGGCATGCAACTAAGCCTCATCAAGTCTGTCCACAATCATCTCTTGCGTCGAGCTACCGAGCTTAGATGATATGAGGGGCCAACGTGCTGGACCGGCAATGTTGCATCTCATTGCGGCTGCCTACGTACCCTTCCCTACTCTAAAGGGATCAAGCACAGACCGTAGTTCATCCACGAAGGGACAAACAACTCATTCCAACTCGTTTGCTAGGCCGTGGCCAAGCAACAGTGGTAATGGCCTAGTCCGTATAGGCCGTTCCGTCAAATACATCCAAGTGATGCATCATCGAGTCCGTGGAATGGCATAGTGATGCCTTAGCATCATATGCTCCATTCGTAAGGCTGCGCGACTAAGAATGAGGCCTGAGCATCATTCATACCGTTTCGCCAAGCTATGAAGCTTACTTGGTACATAGTCCGCATATGCACCTTCAACCAACTACCCCTCCCTATATATGTTAATTTGACATTTTTACAACTCTGATTAGGGGACCAAAAATCTTTCATCAACTCCCCGTTTACTATTCATGGACGTTGCCATATATTTTCCTGAATAACCGGCCAAGATGGTTGTACATTCAGTCCTGGCTCACATGCCAGTTCCACTGTCCGGCCAGGATGGCTGAACATTTCCCGATCCAAACCCAATGAAGGGCCGTGATGGATGTATTTCTGACTTTGGCCCATAGGCCACACCAATGTCCAGCCGTGATGGGCTGTACATTACCAACCCGATCTCCAGCCATGTTGGTTGTCCACTGCCAACCCGATCTCCAGCCATGTTGGATGTACATATCCAACTCGATGTCCAGCCATGTTGGCTGTACATTTTCAAGGTCATCTACCCAACTGACCTAATGCATCATTTGATGCAAGATTGGATCTTGGCAAATGTAGCTTCCAACCAATGCCATATTGGCCTTAGCTAATATGCATATGTGATGTGCCTTACTTGGCACCAGATATGGCCCAGGGCCAAATGCATCTTACCATGCAAAGGAAGCTTTGGATGAAGCTTCATCACAAGAAAATGGCGCATCTTTTAGCATGTGCCATGCTAAAAACACGGGGTGTTACAACGATTGTCAAGAAGATAACAAACCACAAGCTTTAAAAGGAAATGAATTTTTGGAGGCATGCATGTGTATGGCTTCCCCTTCTTGTGAAGCTTTAGCCGAGAAACAAGATTTGAAGGAAGGGTCGGCCAAGATTCAAGAAATGGCTAAGGATCTACAAGCGCGTTCTGTGAGGCATGATGAGAAGCTGGCAAGGGTGTATGATCGTGATTACCATGTACTTAAGGATAATGCATGGCTTTTTTTTTTTTTTTTTTTTGAATAAGAGATATTCCGGGTTTTGAATTTGAGGGTTTATTTCTATAGTTCAAGTTTGGAGTTTTAATATAAAATTCCTTAAGTGTAGTATACCTTGAGCCATTAGCCGTTAATAACTGTTCCTTCGGCTTTTCCATTCATGTTGACAATTTTATAATGTCCACTTGCCATGGCTTTAGAAATCACGTAAGGTCCTTCCCATTTCGGAGCAAACTTCAATGCTGACATGTCTTGTTGAATGTATTTTGATGTTTTAAGAACCAGGTCTCCTATTTGAAACACTCATGATTTCGCAGCTTTGTCATACGCCATGTAAACTCTTTTTTGGTAGGTTTCTGCATATCTCTCCGCCTTGGTCGGTTGATAGGTGTCTAAAACACCTAATTTACTATCTAGTAGTTACGCTTTCTTTGCTATTTTTCTTGTGAATTATGTACTTTACGCGTGTTTTTGAGTTATTAGGTACTCTGGAGTCGCACGGAGGAAAAGAAGCGGAAATCATTCAAATTGAGTCAAAAAGGCGTAATTTTCATTTCATGGGCGCACACTATCCAGAGCCCAGATAAGGTTAAGGGGCAACTGTTGGGAGGAGTATTAAATGCAGCCAGCTGTGGTTAAGGGGTGACCACATGTTATAGGGCATCCACTGGTGTATCCCTTATCTGATGCAGAGGGGTGTCATTATCCAGCCCCAGCTCATAACCTTACTAGATCGAGAGATGTCCTCTCATTCAGTTCATTTATGGAAGTTAGAGAAAGAAAACAGCGGCTGCTACTGTAATCAAGAGAGGCTGATTGAATCCGAAATGGAGAGAAGAACAATCTGATGTCATGGAAGAAACTCGGGAGGAATTGAAGTTAGAGATTGAAGCGGATACGAACTAATGGTGATTAATGGCGGGAAAATGGATGAGATTCAAGGGTTTGATGGTTATGAATAAATAAGAGGAAATCGGTGAAGTCATTAAGTAATTTTGTTGAATTGAGATGAAGTTAGGGTTCTGAGAAAAGGGAATTGACGGAGCAGATCGATAAGAGAAAGGGGTCTGTGTGTTAGTGAATCACAAATTAGGGTTCTAGATTCAATTATTCTGCTTCTAATGATAAATTGAGGCAGAGGATGTTGATATTCATGGGTTTTCAGAAGAAGATGGTGTTCTTGCCAGTTGCTTATGGGTTTGAAGCTCAACAGGATTCTTGAGATTGCAGGTGGTTGAGAAGACATGGTTTGTACTGATGCTGTGTCTGGAATGGATTTGTGGGTTGCGTGAAATTCAGGGAAGAGATGAAGCCTATGCTGTTGAAATTGAGAAAGGAGATGGAATTACAGAAGCTGCTTGTGGATGGTGGTGCATAAGAAGATAAGCTACTGCCCGATGGTGACTGAAGTTGGTGGTACTGCAATGGCTAGGCCTGGTGGATGCAGTGGAGGCATGGACCTATGGATGAAGCAGTGGAATTGCGGGTAAAGGCAGTGGTGGTGATGTTGCTGCTATGGGATATTGAAGTTGCAGGAACTGATGGGTTCAGCTGCTTGCAGCTAAATTGCTGGACGAACTGAAATGGAGTCAGTGGAAGAATGGGTCTCTACAGGATATGGCATTGGTGGTGTTTTGCAGTGGTGCAAACTGGTCTGGGATTGCAGGAGAACAGAATTGTAGTTGGTGGTAGGAGAGGACTGGCGTTGAGTCTGCAAGAGAAGTGCAGAATGCACAGCCTTCTTGGCTGGGATTGAAATTGGTAATGCACCATCTTGGTGCAACAGAACTATGGCCTGTGCAACATAGCCTAGGCCTATGCCAGTTAGACCCTGACTCATCTTAACTCAGGTCTGACTGGACCACCTGACTCATATGACTCGGCTTGACTCGGTCTGACCGAGTTGACCCTAGCTGACTCGTTGACCGGTGACCGGTTTGACTTTGCCGGTCACCTGAGCTATTTTCCGGCGACCTTTCCGGCCAAGTTCCGGCCATAATCCCAGTTTTCCGGCGGCGAATTTTGGACATAATTTCACATGGGTATTTCTCACACATGGGCTTGGTGGACCACATGGAGATGGGTTTTGAGAAGACCTAATATTGGAAGGAGTATCCTTTATGGAAATTGAGAAACATATAAAAAGAGAAGACTTTTACCTAATCAAGGATATCTTTTATCTTTCTTTTTTGGCCTCTACTTTGTTTTCTAGGGTTTACAACATGAAATCTTTTCTCTTTCTTCTTGTTATGAACTCCATGAATATGAGCTAGAGTTTTCTTTTGGTTATGGATTAGTTGGATTTCCAAACATGAGTTTTTGTTCAATAAATTAGTTTTCTCTCATATTATCGTTTATGATTCACCATTAATATTGTTACATGATTTGAATGCTTGTTTAGTCGAGTCGCGAATCGATTGAGTTTGCTTTCATCTTTATTGCTAGATTAGGGTTATTATACGCAAAAGTGATAATTCCTGATTGCAAGTAGCATAAATAAGATTATAGTTTGTAGTGATATATTCTTATGATCTTATGTGAACCATAACCTTTGTTAAATCGGATTAGTGCTTTTACACGTTCGATTGCTTTGATTGGCCTGATTTCATAGAACCTAATGCATCGTGGGAATTAAACTTGATTAGTGCTTTTACACGTTAGGTTGTTCCTTTAGATAGAATTCATATTCGCATCTTTTAATGTGTTTGTTGATGACAAGAGGAGATTTGCGGGATATACTTGCGATCAAGGTATTCTAGGGCCTTTGATAAAAGTTGAGATTAAAATATCAATTCTAGTTATTGTGTTGAAAACATGTTTGTGATTGAAGAAGAAATCCATGACCAATACTTTCTCATACTTGATTTGCGTTTTTACTTTTTATTGTTTTGCTTTTATTTTATTTTTATTTACACAACCAGAAAATCCCCCGTGTTATTTATAGGAAACCGAATCAATTTGACAACCAAGACCTCTCTGTGGGAACGATCCTTTCTTGCCCTTGCTTCATTATATATTTTGAGTAGTAAGAAAGTGTAAATTTATATTTGTGTCGGCTGACAACCGGTCAAATTTTGGCGCCGTTGCTTGGGGAGGCATTGATTTGTCACTTGTTTTTGGTTTCTTATTTTTGTTTTTAGTTTTTGTTTTATTTTTCTTATTTTCTGGGTTTTAACCTTGGTTTGAGAATTTTATTTCAGGTGCTTGTTTCTCATGGAAGGAGCACACTACATGGATGGATACGGTTTTCAACAACCTCAACAATACGACAACTACCAATTCCATGGGTATAATCAAAACCAATTTATTGGTTATGACCAATATTCCATGGAACCTTGTGGTTTTCCTCAACAACCTTATGGCGGCTATGTGTGTGAACAACCACAAGGATGGGAGGATTCTTATGCTCGTGAACAAAAAGTCTCTAACTTTATAGATCAAGTTTCCAACTTTTTACAAGAGGAATTTCAAAAAGCAAAAGAGACTACAAACGAGCAACTCCAAGAACTTCGTGAAGGTATTGCTAGCTTGCGAAGAGGCATTGATCAATGCAAGGAAGATATGGATAATTCTAATGTGCATATGGTTTGTGATGAATATTTGATTGATGCTAATGTTGAAAAAGGCCAATCCTTGGGCACTTTCGTTGATAATTGTTTAGTTAACTCAACTCTTGATCGTAATAATGATCATTCGCCTATTCAAAAGGATGAGTTCGAGATTAGCAACACTAAATTCAGCGAGGACCAATCTTATGATGACTATGATAGTGACGGTGATTATGATACATTGCTTGAAACAACTCATGGTGACATCCCCGAGGAGTGTACAATGGAGTCTTTTTGGGATCAAGATGAAGACGAAGAGGAATATGTCGACACTTGTGTAGATTACTCAAGCATTGATCTTAATAATGATAAAGAGCCTATTCAAAGGGTGGAGCTTGAGGATGATGCATTTTCGAGTGTTCTAAAAAAGTTTCTTATAATAAAATTTGGATCCGCAAAAGAGTATGTGCCTTACAACAAAGAGGAGTATGTTGAGAATGAGACCGGTTTGACCAATATTGTGGAAGACCCAATTGAGCTTGCATATGATTGTAATGATGATGTTTATGTCAAGACTTTGGTTAAGGCAGAAACGGACGAAGAATGGTTGCAAGGTTTGATAGAGGACCATGATATACAAGAGGTGAATAATTCACTTGAGTTTTTCAAGGATTAAGAGGATTCCGTGATAAAAGAGATTGTACAAGGTTTGTCTAACCCTTTGCCTATTGTTTCTTCTCCTTTACCTCTTATTGGTTTGAATGTATGTGCTTCAAAAATATTGTTGAATGACTTTGTTTCGCGATATCCTCCATTAGAGATACTTGATTCTCATACTATGCAGGTTTTGGAACAAGAAACCGTGGAAGTACCCGACTCCTATATTCTTTATACGCTTTCAAGTGTGGACAAGAATAAGTGTGGGGGAAGCTTTTATCGGTTAATAGCTTCATTCATGTTTTATATTACTAATATTTGTGTGAAGCTAGTGTTTGCAAAACAGGTTACATGGAAGGATCCCCAACTTTTCATATTGTTGGTATATGGACGATAACAAAAGAGTCGGGCTGACGACTTTAAACCAAGCGCTAAATGGGAGGCAACCCATAGGTTTTGTATCTTAAACCCTTGTATTTATTTATTTTTATAGTTTTCATATCATATTTGCATCCCCATGTTTAATTTCATTGAGTCCGGAATCTATCTTAGAAGATAATTAGGACGAATACCTTTTCGTCAGAAAAATTCAGACTGCACGTAGTTCAGTCCAGAGACCATAACTGTCAGACCGTTTATCGAAACACTGTGCCCTTTTGACACTTTGTAGAAAACACGTAGATGAACAACTTTTGTGAAATGGAGTTTTTCCAAATTCCTTATCAATTTGTACAGTTTTTGCGTTTTATCTGCTGTTACGTCAGAATTCAGAATTTTCTGTTTTACACATTGAGGACAATGTGAAGTTTAAGTGTGGGGGAGTCTTTTGCATATAGAGTTTTTAGCCTTTTTGAGTCAAAATTTCCAATTTTTTGTATATATTTGAATAAAAAACTCCAACTTGTAGTTAGTTTAGAGTCACATAGTATACATGTCGCTAAGATTACATCGAGAATCTCATAAGAGTGACTGAACTTAGAGATGACAGAGAACATGATCGGGTTTCTTAATTGTATGAGAGTTAAAGTTGGATTTAACCATGCCAGTGGCAAATAAGGTGCAGACTGAGATTCGGTATTAGAGCAGTGATCCCCTATAGTGGAGACTACCCATGTTACATAATGTGAGACACCAACCTTCAATTCTTTGTACCTGTCTAAATTTGTGCTTTTTGAGTGTGTGTCACCGTACGTAAATTCCGGGCAGAATGGTGAGCTGCCCAACCTCCCACCATAGAAGCACTATTTTGATCTCTTGAGTGCTATTTTTATCAATCATGAGGGTGACATCGAATTGCTAACTTACATACCACTTGTAATCTTGTTCGCAGTTAGCACCATCCACCTTATCTCTCTCTGCACTAACAGGTCCATAGAAACACCATCATCATCAACAAGAGGAGCATCACAAATTTGAAGGAAAGTTGAACACGTTTGAGGTTTACAAGCAACGGTACAAAATTGAGCATATTTCAGATTTAAGTAAAGCAACAAAACAAGGGGCAGAATTTTTATAAGTTGAAGACTATTGTAAAAGAGTGAAAATTATCAAGATGAGAGTTCGAGAAGTTTATGATATCGAGACATACAAGTTTTGAAGAATCAAGCGGTACAACACTTATACCATGGCCTTTGTACTTACATTTTTATTGTTTTTTGTATTTTATTTTTCTCTTGTCTCAAAAAAAAAAAAAAAAAAAAAAAAAAAAAAGACAAGAAAATTTTTAGGTTTGTTAATAGTTTTTATTATTTTGTTTTGTTTTTATTTTTTTATTTGTTTTATTTTTTATTTCAAAAAAAAAAAAAAAAAAAATTGTTTTGGGTTTGTATAGTTCGTTTTTAGTTTTGTATTCTTCCAATAAAGCCAAGGGAAGAAGGAATATCTATAATGAAGTTTCAAGCAACAAGAAATTAGAGGAAAGAACATATTGTCAAGATTCTACGAAGTTCAAGAGTTATCATCAAGAGTTGAAGACCGAAGATGAAGATGAAGACACCGAGAGAAGACCGAAAACGTTTCTATGGATGTTGTGAGAGTGGTGCTAGCTGCATGCCGAACGGATAACGAGGTAAGTAAGCATATTCCCACCTTCGTTAAGTGGTTGATTTCCTTTCGTAGAGATCGTCAGAAAAATGGGTTTTCAAAAATTATAAAAGATGTGGGTTTTCAAAATAATTCGGAGGGTTTCTACCTTCCTACCATTCAACGTGTCGCAGGATTCTCTCTTCATTCCTACCTGGACACATGTGTGACCCATAAAAAGTTGTTTATTATTGAGAGCAATATCATAAAACCCTTTCTTGTGAGGCAGAGTCGAGACTTTTGATCACTCCGAACCCGAATTTCTTTCGAAAAGGGATGGTTATTTCTCTCTCAACTTTTAAGGATGAGATTGTGTTCATTTATGTGTCTAACTTCTTATGACTAGTGTGCAGAATCTCTATGTCTTCTTAGCGCGTTGGATGCTATCATTACGGAGAACTAGTAAGTTGGAAAAATAGGTTTTGTGGGTATATCTCTAGTAAACCCTCACGAGACTATAACTCGTCCACTAGGGACACCTAGGGGTTTAAAGACTTGTTATTTATGCTAAAAGTGACCGTAGCCTCGACGACACGGAGTTGTATGTATGTTTTAAAATTGTTTTGTTTGATTTGCTCGAGGACTAGCAAAGTCTAAGTGTGGTGGAATCTGATAGGTGTCTAAAACATCTAATTTACTATCTAGTAGTTACGCTTTCTTTGCTATTTTTCTTGTGAATTATGTACTTTACGCGTGTTTTTGAGTAATTAGGTACTCTGGAGTCGCACGGAGGAAAAGAAGCGGAAATCATTCAAATTGAGTCAAAAAGGCGTAATTGTCATTTCATGGGCGCACACTATCCAGAGCCCAGATAAGGTTAAGGGGCAACTGTTGGGAGGAGTATTAAATGCAGCCAGCTGTGGTTAAGGGGTGACCACATGTTATAGGGCATCCACTGGGGTATCCCTTATCTGATGCAGAGGGGTGTCATTATCCAGCCCCAGCTCATAACCTTACTAGATCGAGAGATGTCCTCTCATTCAGTTCATTTATGGAAGTTAGAGAAAGAAAACAACGGCTGCTGCTGTAATCAAGAGAGGCTGATTGAATCCGAAATGGAGAGAAGAACAATCGATGTCATGGAAGAAACTCAGGAGGAATTGAAGTTAGAGATTGAAGCAGACACGAACTAATGGTGATTAATGGCAGGAAAATGGATGAGATTCAAGGGTTTGATGGTTATGAATAAATAAGAGGAAATCAGTGAAGCTGTTAAGTAATTTCTGTTGAATTGAGATGAAGTTAGGGTTCTGAGAAAAGGGAATTGACGGAGCAGATCGATAAGAGAAAGGGGTCTGTGTGTTAGTGAATCACAAATTAGGGTTCTAGATTCAATTATTCTGCTTCTAATGATAAATTGAGGCAGAGGATGTTGATATTCATGGGTTTTCAGAAGAAGATGGTGTTCTTGCCAGTTGCTTATGGGTTTGAAGCTCAACAGGATTCTTGAGATTGCAGGTGGTTGAGAAGACATGGTTTGTACTGATGCTGTGTCTGGAATGGATTTGTGGGTTATGTGAAATTCAGGGAAGAGATGAAGCCTATGCTGTTGAAATTGAGAAAGGAGCTGGAATTACAGAAGCTGCTTGTGGCTGGTGGTGCATAAGAAGATAAGCTACTGCCCGATGGTGACTGAAGTTGGTGGTACTGCAATGGCTAGGCCTGGTGGATGCAGTGGAGGCATGGACCTATGGATGAAGCAAAGGAATTGCGGGTAAAGGCGTGTGGTGGTGATGTTGTTTGCTATGGGATATTGAAGTTGCGGGAACCGATGGGTTCAAAACGCTTGCGGCTAAATTCTTTGGACGAACCGAAATGGAGTCGGTGGAAGAATGGGTCTCTACAGGATATGGCATTGGTGGTGTTTTGCAGTGGTGCAAACCGGTGCAGGATTGCAGGAGAACAGAATTGTAGTTGGTGGTAGGAGAGGACTGGCGTTGAGTCTGCAAGAGAAGTGCAGAATGCACAGCCTTCTTGGCTGGGATTGAAATTGGTAATGCACCATCTTGGTGCAACATAACTATGGCATGTGCAACATGGCCTAGGCCTATGCCAGTTAGACCCTGACTCATCTTAACTCAGGTCTGACTGGACCACCTGACTCATATGACTCGGCTTGACTCGGTCTGACCGAGTTGACCCTAGCTGACTCGTTGACCGGTGACCGGTTTGACTTTGCCGGTCACCTGAGCTATTTTCCGGCGACCTTTCCGGCCAAGTTCCGGCCATAATCCCAGTTTTCCGGCGACGAATTTTGGACATAATTTCACATGGGTATTTCTCACACATGGGCTTGGTGGACCACATGGAGATGGGTTTTGAGAAGACCTAATATTGGAAGGAGTATCCTTTATGGAAATTGAGAAACATATAAAAAGAGAAGACTTTTACCTAATCAAGGATATCTTTTATCTTTCTTTTTTGGCCTCTACTTTGTTTTCTAGGGTTTACAACATGAAATCTTTTCTCTTTCTTCTTGTTATGAACTCCATGAATATGAGCTAGAGTTTTCTTTTGGTTATGGATTAGTTGGATTTCCAAACATGAGTTTTTGTTCAATAAATTAGTTTTCTCTCATATTATCGTTTATGATTCACCATTAATATTGTTACATGATTTGAATGCTTGTTTAGTCGAGTCGCGAATCGATTGAGTTTGCTTTCATCTTTATTGCTAGATTAGGGTTATTATATGCAAAAGTGATAATTCCTGATTGCAAGTAGCATAAATAAGATTATAGTTTGTAGTGATATATTCTTATGATCTTATGTGAACCATAACCTTTGTTAAATCGGATTAGTGCTTTTACACGTTCGATTGCTTTGATTGGCCTGATTTCATAGAACCTAATGCATCGTGGGAATTAAACTTGATTAGTGCTTTTACACGTTAGGTTGTTCCTTTAGATAGAATTCATATTCGCATCTTTTAATGTGTTTGTTGATGACAAGAGGAGATTTGCGGGATATACTTGCGATCAAGGTATTCTAGGGCCTTTGATAAGGGTTGAGATTAAAATATCAATTCTAGTTATTGTGTTGAAAACATGTTTGTGATTGAAGAAGAAATCCATGACCAATACTTTCTCATACTTGATTTGCGTTTTTACTTTTTATTGTTTTGCTTTTATTTTATTTTTATTTACACAACCAGAAAATCCCCCGTGTTATTTATAGGAAACCGAATCAATTTGACAACCAAGACCTCTCTGTGGGAACGATCCTTTCTTGCCCTTGCTTCATTATATATTTTGAGTAGTAAGAAAGTGTAAATTTATATTTGTGTCGGCTGACAACCGGTCATCGGTCTAAATTCGAGAACATCCAGATCCGCTATTCGTGAGTTAGGTATTGCAGATTCGTCCCTGTGGACCCCACTTGTTGCTAAGATCCTGGCTGATAGAATCTTGATCTCTGCAGGTAGGATGGCGTTGGCTCCATACATATGAGAGTATGGTGAAGTTCAGTAGAGCTTTGTTGTATGCCCATAGCGCCATGGGTAGTTGTTCGTGGGTAATCATAGACAGTGCGGCTTAGGATCCTGATTAGGGTTTTTTTGGTGCTTTCGGCTTGTCCATTACCTTGAGGATAATATTGTGTGGAGAACACCTGTTTAATTCTATATTCCTCGAGTAATTCTTGAACGTTCCTATTTGCGAAAGGAGTACCGTTATCCGTAACAATGTGCTCTGGTATCCCAAATCTACATATGATATATTCTTTAATGAAAACATCTATAGTTATTCTTGTGGTGCTCCTTAGAGGTATAGCTTCGACCCACTTTGTGAAATATGTTGTAGCGATAATTATATACTCATGTTGCTTTGATGCGGATGGATTGATTTTACCGATAATATCCATTCCCCAACTGTTAAAGGGCCATGGGATGCTTACTGGATGAAGAGGGAGGAAAGGGTTGTGAATAAGATTACCGTGGATCTGACATTGGTGGCATTTTTGAACAAATGCGGCAACATCATCTTCCATCGTCGGCCAATAATACTTCTCATGCACTTGAAGGAACAACTTTCTCTTGCCTTGATGCTCGCCGTCGTGCATCTCTTTCATTACATTTTGAATTTCATCTTCCGCCAAACACCGTAGTAAGTTCCCGCCGAAAGAAGATAAACCTTTTAGCTTTGCGAAGTAAACGTGTCGCATTTCGTTTTTCCAGAGGGAGAAGGTTGTCTCTGAGATATTTAACATACGAATCTCTCCAGTCCTAAGTGGAATCCACAGTCAAAACTTCTATATGTTGTGGTGGAACTTGATAGTCCGTGAAGGCTTCTTGAAATAACCGAGATTGTGCTTCCATGGTGGGCCAATAATATCCAAGATGTTGGAGTCATATGTAGAGTGTCACCACCAGGGTATGCCCACACATCTCTTTGTGTATTTGGTTAAGTCGTTATCGCGCTTCATTGACAGAGATCCATCTGAAATTCTGTGATACAATACTCCATACAGTAAGAAAAAATTCCTCAGACTTTTAAGACTAACCTTTCCTTGAATGTGTGAACTATTAAGCTCCTGAATAATGTGTTTCCTCCAGTCGTTGGTTTGTTCTGTGGGTGATTCATCTTTCCAAGTTGAAGGCATCGTACATTTTTGTATGGTGAGATTTGTTTGTGAGTTTTTGAATTGAAATTTCGAGGCAAGAGTTGCTAGACAGTCGGCATGTATGTTTTTGGTACGCCCCGTACATATGATAGTTGCTTCAGCAAAATGAGTTAAGAGTCTCTGAGCTTAGGCCTTGTAAGGAGCCAAAGTTGCTTCTTTTAAAGAATATACCCCATTCAACTGGTTTATCAGTAATTTAGAATCTCCTTATTTCGAGCCGTGTAGCTCCAGCTTGCTGATAATCCCAGTAGAAGTGATTTATATTCGGCAGAGTTGTTGGTGCATTCATATTCCAACTTGAAGGAATATGAGAAGACTTTGCCAGTTGGCTTATTGTTTAATATATAAGAGTCTCTTATATTTCATAGAATCATAAGCCTATTATGTTTTTTCATCGCTCTCTTAAATTATATGCAGATACAAAAGATAGTTGTACTATTAGTGTACATCAACCTCATGTTAATAGTCACAATTAATAATGCCACTAACACACAAAGCACAATTGATGTTTATATATAACAAAATTAAAGAATTAAGATAGGAGGAGAATACGGGAACTAAAATTCCCTATTTCATTTCTCATACTAACTTGAGAAAGAAAGTTCTATTTACAACTAATAATGGTGGCTATTTATAACCTAAGGCAAACGACCTATACGTACATGGGAGAACATGTGTCCGTCCTGCGGCTGTAGACCATTTAGAGTTAGTATGATGCTTTATCTCTCAGATTCTCTAGAAATTTCTCGTCTCCTTCCTTCTAGTTTCCTACTTCTACCCTACACCACTTCCACTTGAGCCACCATCTCCAGAGTAAGTGAAATTTAACCCCTAAATCAATCATAAACTGATTATCATTTATATTCTAAGCTCGATTATCCTTATATGAAAGTAGGAAATACCATTAGGTCTTAGAAATAATATATTAGAGAGAGTCTAGTCCATTTGACCCAGTCAAATGTCTGTTTGGTCCTATTTGGTAATATAAATTATAGTTTGGTCCTAGAAATTATGGTTTGGTCCTAGGGTGATGTCATGGATGATGTAATTTTCATTGTGTGGTGGCAGAAATACCCTTTTGGGACCACATATATAGACAAAAACCCTAGAAAATATCTTTATTTTCAGATTTACTTTCTCTCTCCACATGTTTTCAGATCTAGTTTTTTTTTCTCTTTTTCTTTTTTCTTTTTCTTTCTGCTACTGTTTTTGTTGTTGTTGTTGAAGAAGAAGAAGAAGAAGAAGAAGAAGAAGAAAACGATGACGACGATTTTTCATGGATATGTTGCTGTTTTTGATGTCGTTATTGATGAAGAAGAAGAAGATGAAGAAAGACGATGAAGATGATGATTTGGATGTTGAAGATGAAGAAAGACGATGAAGATGATGATGATGAAGATGAAGAAAGCTGATGGTTTGAGATGATGAAGATGAAGATGATGATTTGAGAGGAAAAGAAAGTCGATGACGATGAAGACGATGAAGTAAAGAAAGATGACGATGATTTGCTGCTGGTGTTTGAATGTTTTTTTTTCTTTTTTGATTTTTTTAGCTTTTTGTATAGACTTCATTCCTGGAAATGAAGTCTGCTTTTATAGCTTTTTGTATGGACTGCATTCCTGGGAATGAAGTCTGTTTTTTTAGCTTTTTGTATGGACTTCATTCCCAGGAATGAAGTCTGTTTTTTTAGCTTTTTGTATGGACTTCATTCCTGGGAATGAAGTCTGTTTTTTTTTGTATGGACTTCATTCCTGGGAATGAAGTCTGTTTTTTTTGTATGGACTTCATTCCTGGGAATGAAGTCTGTTTTTTTAGCTTTTGTATGGACTTCATTCCCGGGAATGAAGTCGGTTTTTTAGCTTTTTGGATGGACTTCATTCCCGGAAGTCTGAAGTATGGACTTCATTCCCTGAATGAAGTTAGCTCCTTTTAACATGTTATGGACTTCATTCCCCACCTAAAAAAGGAATGAAGAAATGGGCTTTTTGGGCCGGCCCCGTATATAAGTTTTTAATCCAAGGAAGAACTCCTACAAAAAAAAATTTAACATGGAAGATTATTTTTGTCTATTTAAATATTTTTAAATAATTATGGACATGTAGCAACAATCCCGTTCTCGTGAATACATGAAATTCCTCCGGTTGGAGCATGCGTTTGACCAAAGGACTAAACAGATATGGGCCCACCTAAAAAAGGACCAAAGCGATATTTTCCCCGATCCTGACTTGAAATGGGGATTCAACAATTTTGGATGAGATGTTCTTTGGTTAGTGAACAACGGTGCATTACACATCACTTTACCATACCGTAATGCGTACACTGCATAAAATACACACGATATCGTTCGACTTTACGAATAACGTGAGTTATTCAATTCAGTATTACATGCTATCTTCCGTGGATCCACGATCCACATTCCGTACATCAATCATGTCACAAGGCGGGGATATACGGGGTATTGGTCCCGTTGAACTTTTATGCTACCGACACACAACTCCACCACTCCATCATTCCACTACCTCCACTTCCCACGAAAACGTGAGTGAGGCTCAATGACTTGTATAAATAGGTTCTCCCGCCCGCTAAACGATTTCTTTGTAAGCCTGCTCACTTTTCTCTCACAAGTCATAAGCAAGCCAACACCTTCACAATCTCAACACCTTCTTCGCTATTTCTTGGTTTAGGCCGGACTTGCACGGATTGATCTCTCGAATCTACAAGCACTCACCGCGCAGGCATTTGTTGTAGGTTTAAATTCATTCCTCATCACACCCCAAATTACCAAATTCTACAGAGTAATTTTCACCCATCAACAATTGGCGACCACAGTGGATTAATCTCTCGGTTGTAAAATCAATTTCTTCGAAATTCAATTCAATTTCATCAATCTCAAAGGGTAGATCCTAGAATCGATTCAATCAAAAAATCACTATGGTGGAATTAAGGTCATCGGCAATCAGTGATGGAGCCGTTGTGGATAACAATCCACGGTGTTGAAGTACCCGGTGAGCTACCGTGGTCAACACATCTCGTGAGCCGTCACTTCTACCACCAACACCGGTGTAGCAATGGATATCCCGGTGGGAATAACTCCTCCCATCACGAAACGCTTGCGAATCCAACTGCATCTCTTCGAGCGTAACGCCTCCGGCGATTCACGAGGAGCCGGAGACACAAGAGGAAGACCACCGTCTACCATTGCGGACTTGATGGAGAAACGAAATTCTTGCTAAAACTCAAACAGATATGGCCGCAACTTTCTGAACGATTGCACGCAAGGTCACGAACCCTCGGAGTCGTGAGAGATGCATTCAATACACCAGAGTGGTGTTTCCACTCGGACTACATGAATGAAGAAACTCGTGTTGCTCCCGAGCGGGGAGAGAGGCCGGTCTTCCAACTTCATCACGCGTGAAGATCTAGAGCGATTCTCCAAAATCGAGAAAAGGGGACCGAACGGACGTACGCCAACATCCACCCTCCAAGATGTGCAACGGATTCCTCTACCAAGAGGGTTACACCTCTCCCCGCATGACTCATAATGCTCGTGAACACATTTCGATTCTTGAAGCCTTGGGGGAACATGAATACAATCATGTTTTACGCCTAAAAGAATTCTCAAAATCACTCACGGGGAGGCATACACCGTACAACAACATTGCGCCTAACAAGATATCCAATTGGAGCGAGATGGTCGTGCTTTCTACGAGTATTTCTTCGTGTCTCGAACAAATCACATTTTCGACACAGGAAGAATTTTCGACGGAATAATGAACATCCCAACGACTTCGTTAAAGATGAAGTCTGCTTTTTGATTTGAGCCATCCGCCCGCAAAGCGGGAAGATATTGCATCACAGGTCCGTGGATATTCCATTATAGTATAACTTCTTTTATTACTAAGGATTACGTGTGAAGGCGCTCCTTGCGCTTTGAGAAGTTTCGATTCGATCTTAACAAAGGATTGTAAAGGAAAACTTTATTCAAATAATCAAAGAAAAACTTGAACTCGGCCGCCACCGAGTACAAGGAAGATGTTCGAGCATTAATATACTTGGAAAGAAAAAAAAAACACAAAACAAAAGAAATTTCAATCAGCTTTTGTATGGACTTCATTCCTGGAATGAAGTCTCGTTTAAGGTTAAATTTGTAAGTAACCCCGGAAAATCATGCTTTTTTGTAGCAACAATCCCAGCACTAAGAACTCCTACAAAAAAAAAATTTAACATGGAAGATTATTTTTGTCTATTTAAATATTTTTAAATAATTATGGACCAAACAGTAAAGGCGTTTGACCAAAGGACTAAACAGATATGGGCCCACCTAAAAAAGGACCAAACGATATTTTTCCCGATATGAAATGGGGCAACAATTTTTAGATGTTCTTTGGGGTGTGAACACCAACCTACCACCTACACGTAAAAAACGTGAGGGCCCAAACTAGGAAATCCCGGTTTCCAACTCCTTTGCGGCAAGGATTTCTGCCGCAAAAACCGATATAAGTTTTTAATCCAAGGAACTGATTTACATAAATGTTCAATGAGTCAGACTGGATGGATCTGAAAGGATCTTGTAAAGCATGCTTGCTCTCATGCGATTCATCTTTTCAGCAATTACCGTCACCATTAGTGTAGCTACGCGACCTGGATGGTCAAATGGGCCATTCTTCATCCTCCACTTCATGTAGCAACATAAAAATATAAGACAATCAGGATATGAACCTCTTGTTTGGGCGAAGGGTGATTTTGGCCCTTTTCGTTCAATCTAAGAGGAGTGTGTAAGTTTAGTGCTATAGTTATTGCAGCTGCATATAACTTGGATTGCGCAAGGTGTTCTTTCCTGCTATTCGCTTTGTTTGACGAGTTCATGTGGGACCATTTGGCAGTGTTGTTCATGTCATACTCCAATACATAGTATGTAATGTGTCTTGTTGTTACACATTGGTGCGAACAACCTGACTGGGTGGCAATGAAGAAATTCCTTATCAAGCTTTGGAATCCAGAATCTCTGGAGATCACCATCATTTTTCAGAAAAGATTCCTGCATAAACCATTTGGAATATCAAACACACATTTTATTTTCAAAGCATAGACTATATGTAACCTGAAGTTACACATGCAATATAAATACATAAACCAAAAGTTACATATGCAGTAATATATTTGTAACCAGAAGTTACACATGTCTTCTGCATGTGTAATATAAGTTACATACTGATTTTTATTTTTTTTTGAAGTACTTACATATGCTTTCGGTGAGAGGAATATCGCTTTTTCACACTTGGTGCCTGAGTTCATCTTTCTCCTTAACATGCTAATATAGATGAATTGAAGACTGAAGATCGACGAAAACATTTGGATAACTTCTTGTTTGAGGGTGAAAACAGTTTCTGCTGATTTCGGTAATTTCGGGTGTGTGGGTGAGAAACGAATTTAAACCCTAAACAATGTATTGCAAGGGAGTACTTTAGATTCGAGAGATCAATCTGTACAAATCCGGCCTAAACTAAGAAATGGCCATTCCAGACTTGCTTCGGTCACAAAGTGAATGAGAAGGGTTGGTTTTGGGGAGGGAAGCGAAGAAAGTGTTGAGACCAGAATAGTTGATTCTGGAAGAGTAGTTGTTTTACGACTTGTATCAGAAAGTGGGAAGCTAACAGATGGAGAGCTAGCAAATGTTTTTGAGTGTTGTATGTTCGTGACATGAACCTGTTGTTCGGTGGAAATAGGTAATGCCTATTTATACAAGCCGAAGTGAAACGTACTCTAATCTCATTAAGAAATGGAAAAAGGGTGAGTAAATGGGAGGAGGTGGTAACCGGTAACACCTGGAATTGATGTTCCATAAAAAAAAGCGTTTCACCATTATTCCCTGTATTTACAAACCGCCTCATCCTTATGACACTTTCTTATAACGGGCGTAGTGTACGCCGCACGCTGTAAACCGCCAAACCAATACCCAATGAGCATCCCCAAGTTTGTGACATGCGTTGATGTCTCGAGTGTTTTCGTGGAAAACGTGTAGCACGTTGTTGTTGTTTGGAAAGTTGAGCTTGGGAGACTTGCCGGCTCGGTGGTGACCTTCGACGGTCGGATTTTGTATCTTAAGAGGAAAGATAGTCGTTGATTATTGCAACCTTTCGCTTGGTAGCCAGTGTCATGAAAGCATGGCCGGCACGGCTTTAACGTGGTTAGGCGTGGCCAAGCTAGGATTTTGGCGTCGGGCCAAAGGTGGCCATGCGTTAGCTGGCAACCTTGGACGGCTGAGATCTGCATCTCAGATGGAAGGGTGGCCGTTGATTGTTGCAACCCTTTGTTTGGCAGCCAGCGGCATGGTTTAGGGCCGGCATGGATTGGCATAGTTTAGGCGTGGCCAAAATTAGAGTTTTAGTATAAACCGTGATGTTTGGCCTTGGGCCGGAAGTTGACATGCGTTAGGTGGCAAACTTGAACGGTTGAGATATGCATCTCAGATGGAAGGACAGCCGTTGATTATTGCAACCCTTCGTTTGGTAGCCAGCGGCATGAAATCATGGCCGGCATGGCTTTATCGTGGAGTGGGGCCACTGGCAGTGTGTGGCTTGGAAGGGAAGCGCTTGCGGCTTTGTCTAAATTAGGGTTTGGTATGTTGAAACCCTAATTAGAGCCCTTTACTAGAATGGGTGTAGAATTCTCATACGGACTCGGATTTTGATGGTCCGCCCCTCCATTCTGTACGGAAGAGAATTTCCTATCTCTTTACGCGTGAATATTTAGGTTTTGAGCTCGTTCGGGAGGTTAAAACAGCCCAAAAGTAAAACTCAGGAACAACCTATAAGAATTGAATCTAATGTCTGATTCAGTTAACGTTATGCGAGAGTATGAATACTCAAATGTTGAAGATGTTACCACTTCGTTAACTCATGATCCAGGAGTTACAAAAGCATCTATGTCTATCTCTGATGAAAGAGAAGAAGCTGATAAAGAGTTGGTAAAACTCCTAAAGCCTATACAGTCTCTGTCTTCTAAAGTGATCATTTTAAAGACAGAGTCAAATCTTCTTAAACGGGAGATCAGAGAAAAAAACATTCAACTGAACTGTCTAGCCAAAGAGAAAATAGATCTCGTTGTCAAACTAGAAGCTCTTGGTAAATCTCTTACAGATAAAGAGACATGTCCTATGATTCTGACTAATAATGTTGTTGTGTTTTCTTCTGATGAGGAAACTAAAAGTCCTTGCTCGACTTTTACAGATTGTGACAAAACAGGGTTGATCACATCTGAAACAGATCAAGATGATGGTAGTTTGCCTAACTACATCAAGTTAGAAGAGGATGAGAAATCAGCTTCTAGATCTACTTATGATCAAACAAAATCTGGTCAAAAAAAGAACTTTGAACCGATTCCGTGATGACTCTAAGGAATACAACGTTCAGTCACTTGACAAGAAACTTATACTTCTTCAACATACGGTGGTAAAAATTTTGAAAGAAGTTTTTTGTCTTAAAAAACTGAAAGATTATTCCTCAGTAGAAAGACATATTATACTACATCCCGATAAGATCAACTCAAAGGAGTCAGAGGAAAGAGTTGATAATCGCTTCTGGAAAAAGGTTCATCCGCACCCATATCGAAACAGTTCTGGTTTTGATGAGGAACGACTTCAGAATGAAGGGAAATGGCGAATCTCTGCCAAAAGAAATAATCAGGATTTTCCGATAGTTGTTTCAGATGATCAAACTAATGTGAATAATAAGGAAGTCCATAGAATAAGAAAATCGTATGAAAATCTCATTGAAAGAATTAAGAGAGATCTATCTATCTCCGAGAATTCTCACATTAGTACATTTTCTCCACATGATCATATCTCTAGAGTTAGAAAAGATCATCATCTTGGGAGAAAATATTTTGGGCAGAAATTCCCTAAAAGAGACATGAACTATGTGTCTGATGTTCACTGTAAGCTGGAAAAATCTTACTCCGATGCAACTTAGTTGTATCGAAATCGTGCACTCTCATCCCATACTGTGCTCTTAATATTGGATGATAAAAGCACATATATACAAGGAGCACATGATAAAGAAATTTTTTTTTGGTAAAAAGGAGATATTGTTGGAATATCTTTCGACTCTATTCTTTAAGAATAAGAGAAGTTCGAAAACATATTTGTATATATTTTCGAAAAACCCTGGTTCATAAAATCATGTCTTAAGATTATTGTCCTTTCTTGATAAAGATGTCTCCTATAACTCGCAGTGTTACAAGGAGTGATAGAAGGGAAGCACGAAAAGTAAGAAACTGTCAAGGGTTTGTCCCATATCGAAGAATCAGGAAGATTGTCTCAAGAAGCGTGTCTGATAATAACTCTGATAGATCTCAAGAAGAAATTAGTCTCTTTGCGATCGATGATTCAAAATCTACCAAGTGGTTCTCCACTGATGATATGCATGAATCTATGTATGGGTTTGATGAACTCATAAGAAGTCTTTTCTCCTTGATGCAAGAACGAGATGGACTAAAAGAAAGTTTAGAGGAGACAAAAAGTGATCTTGCTAACTTGAAGCTTCGGTTGGAAGATCTTATAAAATTTATAGTAGTTGCGGACAAGTCTATTGAGACATGCTTTAGGAGTTTGAGCACTGAAGAGACCTCAGTGAATAACAAGAGCACCACTAGAGATTAAGTTATTTACTGTATTACTTAATCTACTATAATAAACATCAATTTTTGATTTCTTTCATTGATTGTATCGGTCAATTATGAATAAAACTATTATGAATAAAATTATGTGATTGGTAATTTTTCTTGTGATAGTTTTTGGTTTACATAGCCTGTGCTTAATTGCTTTTACCTTATTGCTATGTATGTTTATGGGATGTTTGATTTCGGTTTTACTACCTTAATATTCGATCTCATATATTGTGAACCCTCATGGTTTGGGTGACTTTTTGATTTAGCGGGATTAAGTTCTAGACCTTGTAGGTAGGCTTTATCAAAGGATTATGAGGGGTTCTGATAGAAACAATATGTGAAAACGTCACAATATGTTGAATCGGTTTTGGTTTAGCATAAAAGCATATGTGTTTCGACGGTTTTCAACTTTTGCTTGCAATTGTTAAAACCAGTTTTCAACCTTTCTCTGGTAAAGGTTGAGGTGTGTTGTTATTCTTTTGTTCACGCATAAGGATGACAACGTGGTGATATTTCGATATCAATTCTCCCTGGACGAAGATGCAATCATATTGGATAAGTGGATGCAAAATTTGAGGTAACAATCTTGTTAGTTAATTATTTTCCTGTTTAAGAAAAGTCTGAGTTTATATTATATATGTTTGTTGCTTTTGCTTAACAAAATTTCGGTTCAATTGATATTTATTCCATGATGTGTGTGTGGATGTGTGTTTCAATTGGTCCCGGTTAAGAAAAACTATTGTTATCTTGCTTTATTGTGTGGTATCAATTGTTTAGGCTTACAAAATTTTGATACAATTGATGTGTGTGTGTGATTCAATTGGTTCCGGTTAAGAAAAACTATGGTTATCTTGCTTTTGTATGGTATCAATCGTTTAGGCTTACAAAATTACGGTACAATTGCGGTGCTTATAATGTCTATGTTGTTTCAATTGCTTCCGGTTGAGGTGAACAATTATGCAAGTTGATTTATTTTGGTTTGTATGAATTATTTATGTCTTAACGAAATAATATGTGTACGGGATGAGTTGTTTAGTCCAATTCGATTCCGGATAAGATAAACTAAGTTAATTCTGATCTTAGTTAGACTTATCGAAGTGAGGTTTCGGTTATTCAAGTCTAATCGAATGCCTAAACAAGAAATGCTAGTTAACTAACCTAGTACTTGTTTTGTTTAAAATTGAAAGGTCTAAGTTTATGGATAATTAGAACCTGATGATAAAAATGGAGTTTATCTTTATTTTGGTCTTATCGAATTAAGCGGTTGTTTTTGAACAATCGGTTTAGCAAAGGGACTAATATGCTTAGTTGTTTTTGGTTTGCTAAACTAAATTGGAAAAATTGTTTCGGACAATTGTTTCCTTGGTAACATATCAAAATAAGAGTACTTGTAGTTTCGGTTTTGATATCGGTTATCAGAACATGATGTGTGGAACCCTCGTGCCTAACTCTACAGGTTTGCAAGTCTATTCTGAGATTTGTAAGATTCTTTTCGTGTTGTCCTTTATTTTTTCGTTCTTTGTCATTTTTGTGACAAAAATGGGGAGAAATATATGGAGTAAACAGGTGATGCTGGCATTGATATTTATATTGATTGGCATCGCTAGGGAAAATAACATTGGTACTTGAATGTTTTTATCTAACGAAAGAGTGAAAGCACAGACTAAGGGGGAGTAACATGTCATATGTTTGGTATAACAAAGATCTGCGGATTGAATATATACCTATCTTCCTTAGGGGGAGTAATATCTTTGTTATTATAATGTCAACAGCGACATTTTCAAGGATTGAATGTAAGCAGTTTCACTGTGCTGTTGAATCGGGAATCAAGCGGATTGTAATGAATTATTCTAATTTGTTTATCCATATGATGTAAGAGTTTTATCACTAAAATTGACAAAGGGGGAGATTGTTAGAGCATGGCTCGGTTGAACCCACCAAGCGTTGGTATGTTAAGTTTGGTTGTCATATTTTAGTGAATCAAAACTCATGTTAAGAGTCGCTTGATTATGTACTAGAGCTAAACTTCGTATAGGTTAGCTTGAAAGTATTAGGATATGAGACATTACAAGTATTGTGAAGACTTGAAGATGTGAAGAAGCAAGGAGCTACAACGACAACAATCATCCTTCCACTTGAGGTTAGTGATATTTGACTTGAACTATTTCATTCCCTAAAGTATCTTTTAAGTCGTGCATATTGAAAACATAACTGCGAAGCATATTTGAACTCTAGATAGACATAGTATTAAGGAATACAATACGAGGTTTATTGCTTAACCATTAAACTTTGTAGATAAGACATCGCCATAATCATTTGAATGCTATTGTGATTATGTATGGGTATGAGGTGAGGATTTCATCCTAGGGAACAATGTTTACATATGTTCTAAGGAAGTAAGTTCATAAACTTGTTTGTGGACCGAAAAGGAAATTGCCAGGTGTTATTGGTTTTGTTATTCATTGCATATCTTATGAACAACCAATATGTGTGATAGAGTATAACCGCTCACAACTTGTTGTGTTCTTGGTAGAACTGTTCACAAAGGCCTGACTTATGTATTGGTATAACTTTTATTAGTAAAACCGATCTTAAGTAACCACCTGTGGTATGATCAGATTTTGTATGTCTGACCTTGTAAGGGAAAGGGAACCGATCCTTGTAAGGGAAAGGGAACCGATCCTAGTAAGGGGTGCATTACGTCAAAGGGAACCGATCCTTGTAGGGTTGTTTATGGGTGAAAATCGTTTCTGCCGATTTCAGTAAATTCGGTAGGTGAGTGAGAAAGTGGTTTAAACCCTAAACAAATGTGCTGCACGTGAGCACTTTATAGATTCGAGAGATCAATCTGTACAAGTCCGGCCTAAACCAAGAAATGGCCGTTCCAGACTTGCTTCGGTCACAAAGTGGAGGAGAAGGGTTGATTTGGGGAGGGAAGCAAAGAAAGGTGTTGAGACCGAATAGTTACGGGAGAGTAGTGTCTCGACTTGTATCGAGAAAGTGAAAGCTTAGGAAGCTTGCAAGAGATGAAAGCTTTTTGGAGAGCTTGCAAAGTTGCCTTTTCCGAGAGTGTAGTATTTTTCTCCGACCGAGACTTGTTGTCCGGTGGAAATAGGTAAGACCTATTTATACAAGTCGAGATTGAAACGTACCACAGCCTCATGATGAAGGAAGAGAGTAAAGGGTGAAATAATGGGAGGAGGTGGTAACCGCAAGGTGTTTATGGGTGAAAACGTTTTCACCATTATTTCCTCATTTATTTGACCGCTTTATTCCTTTTCACGCTTTCTTAATGTGAGCGTAGTGTACTGCTGCAAGCCGTGACCGCCAAACCAAAACCCCGGAAAGCATCCCCGCCTTGTGTTGATATCTCGAGTGTTGGTTGCACCTTGAGTGCAAGTGGCAATGCCGAGTTTGCTAGTGGCGTGCGTGGCATGTGCCAATGGCATGTGCGGAATGCCTTGGTGGTAGGTTGTACGTTGAGTGTAAGTGGCAATGCCGAGCTGCTAGTGGCGTGCGTGGCATGTGCCAATGGCATGTGCGGAATGCCTTGGTGGTAGGTTGCACGGTTTGCAAGTTAGGCTACCAAATGCGTGTGTGTTTGGCATGTGCCAATGGCATGTGCGGAATGCCTTGGTGGTAGGTTGCACGGTTTGCAAGTTAGGCTACCGGCGTGTGTGTTTGGCATGTGCCAATGGCATGTGCGGAATGCCTTGGTGGTAGGTTGCACGGTTTGCAAGTTAGGCTACCAGCATGTGTGTTTGGCATGTGCGGAATGCCTTGGTGGTAGGTTGCACGGTTTGCAAGTTAGGCTACAAGCATGTGTGTTTGGCATGTGCCAATGGCATGTGCGGAATGCCTTGGTGGTAGGTTGCACGGTTTGCAAGTTAGGCTACCAGCATGTGTGTTTGGCATGTGCCAATGGCATGTGCGGAATGCTTTGGTGGTAGGTTGCACGGTTTGCAAGTTAGGCTACCAGCATGTGTGTTTGGCATGTGCCAATGGCATGCGTGGCCGTTAGGGCCGTGGCCTTGGTAGGAAAAGCTACCAGCGAGCATGTTGGCATGTGCCAATGGCATGCGTGGCCGTTAGGGCCGTGGCCTTGGTAGGAAAAGCTACCAGCGAGCATGTTGGCATGTGCCAATGGCATGCGTGGCCTTTAGGGCCGTGGCTTTGGTAGGAAAAGCTACCAGCGAGCATGTTGGCATGTGCCAATGGCATGCGTGGCCGTTAGGGCCGTGGCCTTGGTAGGAAAAGCTACCACATGAGCATGTTGGCATGTGCCAATGGCATGCGTGGCCGTTAGGGCCGTGGCTTTGGTAGGAAAAGCTACCAATGAGCATGTTGGCATGTGCCAATGGCATGCGTGGCCGTTAGGGCCGTGGCCTTGGTAGGAAAAGCTACCAGCGAGCATGTTGGCATGTGCCAATGGCATGCGTGGCCTTTAGGGCCGTGGCTTTGGTAGGAAAAGCTACCGGCGAGCATGTTGGCATGTGCCAATGGCATGCGTGGCCGTTGGGGCCGTGGCCTTGGTAGGAAAAGCTACCAGCGAGCATGTTGGCATGTGCCAATGGCATGCGTGGCCTTTAGGGCCGTGGCTTTGGTAGGAAAAGCTACCAAATGAGCATGTTGGCATGTGACAATGGCATGCGTGGCCGTTAGGGCCGTGGCCTTGGTAGGAAAAGCTACCAAATGAGCATGTTGGCATGTGCCAATGGCATGCGTGGCCTTTAGGGCCGTGGCTTTGGTAGGAAAAGCTACCAGCGAGCATGTTGGCATGTGCCAATGGCATGCGTGGCCGTTAGGGCCGTGGCCTTGGTAGGAAAAGATACCAGCGAGCATGTTGGCATGTGCCAATGGCATGCGTGGCCTTTAGGGCCGTGGCTTTGGTAGGAAAAGCTACCAGCGAGCATGTTGGCATGTGCCAATGGCATGCGTGGCCGTTGGGGCCGTGGCTTTGGTAGGAAAAGCTACCAGCGAGCATGTTGGCATGTGCCAATGGCATGCGTGGCCGTTAGGGCCGTGGCCTTGGTAGGAAAAGCTACCAGCGAGCATGTTGGTATGTGCCAATGGCATGCGTGGCCATTAGGGCCGTGGCCTTGGTAGGAAAAGCTACCAGCGAGCATGTTGGCATGTGCCAATGGCATGCGTGGCCGATTTGGCCTAGGTTGCATGGTTTGCAAGCCTAGGGCGCTATATTTGGCATGTGCCAATGGCATAGCGGCTTGGAAATATGGCTTGTGGTGCGTGTTGGCATGTGCGAATGGCATGTACGGCCATGTTGACCTAGTTGCACGTTTTGCAAGCCTAGGGCGCTATATTTGGCATGTGCCAATGGCATAGCGGCTTGGAAATATGGCTTGTGGCACGTGTTGGCATGTGCCAATGGCACGTACGGCCATGTTGACCTAGTTGCACGTTTTGCAAGCCTAGGGCGTTATATTTGGCATGTGCCAATGGCATAGCGGCTTAGTTTGGCATGGTTGCCAATGAGTGCGATATGTAGTTTGGTTTTGGCGTCGCTGCCATGGTGCGCAGTATGCAGCTTGGTTTTGGCGTTGTTGCCATGGTGCGCAGTGTGCGGCTTGGTTTGGCATTGTTGCCATGGTGCGCAGTGTGCGGCTTGGTTTGGCATTGTTGCCATGGTGCGCAGTGTGCGGATTGGTTTTGCATTGTTGCCATGGTGCGCAGTGTGCGGCTTGGTTTGGCATTGTTGCCGTGGTGCGCAGTGTGCGGCTTGGTTTGGCATTGTTGCCTTGGTGCGCAGTGTGCGGCTTGGTTTTGGCGTTGTTGCCATGATGCGCAGTGTGCGGCTTGGTTTGGCATTGTTGCCATGGTGCGCAGTGTGCGGCTTGGTTTGGCATTGTTGCCATGGTGCGCAGTGTGCGGCTTGGTTTTGGAATAAGGGTTCTGTGTCGAAAACCCTAATCTGGTATTTTGAAAAAATACCCCTATTAATTATTTACACATGAGTTAAATGCTCTTAGTTAATCTGTTACGGGTAACACTAGGTCATGGGGTTTTACGATTTTACCCCTTGTTTAAAAACCACCATCAACATTAAGTCCCCTGCTTAGCTCGGAACAGGGGCTTTGTTGCGAGGTAAGCATAAGATGGTGACAAACTATCTACAGCAAACCGTAAAGAGAATTGAGGAGGCTTGTCTGACCTTTTATAAATAGGATTTGGAATCCTTGCCTCTGGTAGTTTTGCACAAATCGGGAGGCTGGCACAATTGGTGGGGCCGGTGCAGCTTGGGCGACGTTGGGAAATTGGCGTGAGTTGGGAAGCTGATTGTGCTAGCTGGTGGGACCGGCGCAAGGTGTGGAAGTTGTGCATGCTTGCAGACGTGACTTGGGCGACGTTGGGAAATTGGCGTGAGTTGGGAAGCTGATTGTGCTAGCTGGTGGGACCGGCACAAGGTAGGGAAGCTGTGCGTGCTTACTGGCGTGACTTGGGCGACGTTGGGAAATTGGCGTGAGTTGGGAAGCTGATTGTGCTAGCTGGTGGGACCAGCACAAGGTAGGGAAGCTGTGCGTGCTTGCTGACGTGACTTGATGGGATCGGTGTGAACAAGGAGGGAGTAGGTGTTTCTACAAATAGAAAAGTTTCCTTATTTTGCCTTTCCTTCACGCGCGGCTTCGATTAGGGCATCGTTCATGCCAAAAAATCTGGAAGCGTTATGTCCCTCATTGCTTCCTTTCCTTTTTAAAGGTTCTGTATTCAAACCCAACGCAACTGCATCATCTCCCTCGTTTGAGAAAGGTTCTTCTTGTTGAATTTCTCTCTTTGTCATGTCACGCAGATTCGAATCATCTTCTAACCAGTCAGGTTCTCCAGATGAAGGCGCGAGGTCTGACTCTTGCATGAGCATCCCAACAAAGGTTATTTGGGTTAAGAAAATCATACCGGTATGTTTTTTTCTTCTTTGGCGGACTGTCGTACACTTTACCGCCGCTTGTTGTATAAATGGAAAATTTCCCTTTTTTGCAGAGATATCCTGTTGGAGCATGCGTCAGTGTTATCGACGAGGATGACCTAGTCGTTCCCCTTCCTTCGAATCCGTCCTTGTTGACTCTTTGCATACTTGGAGGACGCTGATTTAGGGATCTATCTTACGAAATGGGATACAGCGAGAAGTCCCCGGTCATACTTCGGTTTGATATGATGGAATGTATGAACACGTGAATGTAACCTTCTGGCGTGCTTTTGGAGTTTTAGGTGCACATGTACGGATTCATGTTGAGAAATTCCCGTGGCTCGTAAAACCTCGATAGTGATGATGTTGAAATCAGTAATAACCTGGTTGAGGGGAGTGAAAGCATCTTACGCTGGTAGTCTCCATGCATGACCTACTTTCATTATATCGCCTTGAATCCCCCCTCCACGGGATTTGATATAAGCCTATCGTACTCTTCTGGATGTGACACTGGGATGCTCGAAAATTACATGATGACATATTCGGATAGTGCAGGCTCGGGATCCTCCGCGGCCTCGTAAAGTGTTGAAGGCGTCTTCTATACAGAGAGGTGATGATGTTCTTGCGCTGCACCCTTGAAGAGTAGAGGACCTTGTTGTGGGTACGGATTTTTGGTGGACTATTCTTCGTATCTTTGACAGTGAAGGGATCCCATGTATATCTTCCGTCCTCAAGTATGGTTTACGTGTTTCCATCCTTGTAGTAATTGCTACTGCGGTGGAGCTCTGGTTGGTGAGTGTGGCGGCATGACCCTTTGCAGGAAGGAGTGGCGTTGAAGCGAACGTTGATGCGAAGCCGCTGCTGGAGAACGTTGATGTGTAGCTACTTCTGGAGAGAACGTTGATGCGGAGCTACTTCTGGAGAGAACGTTGAAACAACGTCTTGCAACTCTCAGAGCCTTGACGGTTACCATTTTGAAGTCGGAGACCGCGTCACGTTCTGTCAAACTCGACATCCCTCAAGAGAGCAGAGGTTAGGAGTCCCCAGTTCCATCTATAGATCGTGCTTCCTATGAGAGGTTGGGGTTTGGGAACGGCTTCCCTGGATGGAAACGCCTGCTTTCCCGATGTAGTGCAGTTGAGGGGTGCAAATATGTCTTGACGCTACGCCTTGGAGAAACATAGAATCTCACACAACTGTTTCATCATAGACTGTACGACTTTGTGGGCGAAGTTCCCATTGTGCGGGTCTTGACGAGGGAAGGGTCTCCGTGAACTCAGGAGAGTTGTTGATTTCCCTTGCTTTCAATTTTGGAGAAGTCTTTGCTGATCTTCACGTGTGACGAAATTGGATTGCTTATCCCCTTCTACTGGTCGCTCAAGAGCAACGCGAGCCTCTTCATCTATAAACGCGCGTCCTGCTGAAGTATCTTTTGTCTTTTCATCAAATCAACAACGCTACAAGGAGGTCGGCTTCTTCCGGATCTTCCAGTATCTTGCCCTGATGGTGGAGTAGCGTCTCTGGTGACGGTTGGAGCTGCCATGCTTGAAGAACCGTTGGGGTGGCGGAAGTGGCTCTGGTTCTGGTGATCGTAAGTGTATCGTGCAGAGATGACACGGTTTTGATCACGAAGTGCTGGAGCCATGGCGTTGTTTCGAAGGGCGAGGATGGTCTTTGGAAGGGCGCAAGATGTTAGCGCTGGAAGGATGCGAACTGTTAGCACAGAGTGTGGTATCTGCGGGCCGGCATGCGCGTGCGGCATGTGTGCCAGCAAGCGCGGCAAGCGCGTCTGGCAAGCGCGTCGCGGCAAGCGCTTCGGAAAACGCTTACGGCAAACGCCGGCGTGCGCGTCTGGCAAGCGCGTCGGTAAGCGCATCCGGAAACGCGTCGTCGGTAGGCGCCGGATCGTCTTGGAATGGGCGCCGACTTGGTGTGGACGCCGGCTTGGATTTCGGTATGGTGTGGACCATTGGCTTGGATTTCGTATGGTGTGGACCATTGGCTTGGCACGGTGGCTTGGCGTGGCTTGGACTTGTTCTGCGGGCCCAGATTGCCTCTTCCCATACGTAGCTCAAACAGAAATCCTTTCCTTATTCAAATTCAAAAAGTGTTATGCTTATGAAATGGGTTGGCTCCCCTTTTTACCTCGTATCTTTGTTATCACGTCATGGTGTTAGCGGTAGCGCGGTAGTGACAAAGTGGGCAAGCATATCCCAACTATGTACTCCAGCGTTTCTCTTTCAATTTGTTTTATTGTTTTCTTGTGCTGGTGTAAACCGTAGCCATAGGTATGCCTTTCATAAACTTGTGGAAATACTTCATCATAAATAATTCTTCAAATGTCACTGTAGTAACGTCTCGCTAATAGTGACAGGTTATTGTTATTGTGCAAAGTAGGTATGTACGGGTAGGTGAATTTTTTTTTTGAAAGGCAAACAAAGCGCCTGGTTTATGGTTTTTGTCTTCCTGGATTTCTTGGGTTGATAGATAAATGTTAGCTTTTGAGGATATTGGATTATTTCTGGGATGAATGGTTTTGATAAAATGACTCTGATTATGTTTTGGGAAAGGAATATTGCTTTTATGAAAGTGTGTGCTAGCAATAGGCACAATACTCAGTAGTATGACGGTTTTACTAAGAGCCTAAAAACAGATCGTATGTCTTGCGCAGTCTAAATTTACTCACTTCATAGGTTTTTGTGAACACGCCCCTCTCCATGTAAAAGGCGGCTTTGCTGGTAGCATCGTCAGCAAGTCCCCAATCGTTGATAGCATCTTCGGCGAGTCCCCAGTTTTCTCGTGTAGTTTTTGCAACTGGTAACCGGGTCGTCTGGTAGTTGAGTCGGATCGAGTGGTAGCATCTTCGGCAAGTCCCCAGTTTCTTGTGTAGTTTTTATAACTAGTAACCGGGTCGTCTGGTAGTTGAGTCGGATCGAGTGGTAGCATCTTCGGCAAGTCCCAGTTTCTTGTGTAGTTTTTATAACTAGTAACCGGGTCGTCTGGTAGTTGAGTCGGACTGAGTCGCAAGTCCCCAATCGCTGGTGGCATCTTCAACGAGTCCCCAGTTTTCTCGTGTAGTTTTTGCAACTGGTAACCGGGTCGTCTGGTAGTTGAGTCGGATCGAGTCGCCTTCCCCTACCATCTTGACATCTGGGTCGAAGAACGAGATCGACAGTCTGACATTGTAGCCGATAGATCAATCCTCCCGCTGTGGTCGCCAATTGTTTATGGGTGAAAATCGTTTCTGCCGATTTCGGTAAATTCGGTAGGTGAGTGAGAAACTGGTTTAAACCCTAAACAAATGTGCTGCACGTGAGCACTTTATAGATTCGAGAGATCAATCTGTACAAGTCCGGCCTAAACCAAGAAATGGCCGTTCCGGACTTTGCTTCGGTCACAAAGTGGAGGAGAAGGGTTGATTTGGGGAGGGAAGCAAAGAAAGGTGTTGAGACCGAGAATAGTTACGGGAGAGTAGTGTCTCGACTTGTATCGAGAAAGTGAAAGCTTAGGAAGCTTGCAAGAGATGAAAGCTTTTTTGGAGAGCTTGCAAAGTTGCCTTTTACGAGAGTGTAGTATTTTTCTCCTGACCGAGACTTGTTGTCTGGTGGAAATAGGTAAGACCTATTTATACAAGTCGAGATTGAAACGTACTCCTGGCCTCATGAAGGAAGAGAGTAAAGGGTGAAATAATGGGAGGAGGTGGTAACCGCAAGGTGTTTATGGGTGAAAACGTTTTCACCATTATTTCCTCATTTATTTGACCGCTTTATTCCTTTTCACGCTTTCTTAATGTGAGCGTAGTGTACGCCGTAAGTCTGTGACCGCCAAACCAAAACCCCGGAAAGCATCCCCGGTTTGTGTTGATATCTCGAGTGTTGGTTGCACCTTGAGTGCAAGTGGCAATGCCAGAGCTGCTAGTGGCGTGCGTGGCATGTGCCAATGGCATGTGCGGAATGCCTTGGTGGTAGGTTGTACGTTGAGTGTAAGTGGCAATGGCAGAGCTGCTAGTGGCGTGCGTGGCATGTGTCAATGGCATGTGCGGAATGCCTTGGTGGTAGGTTGCACGGTTTGCAAGTTAGGCTACCAGCGTGTGTGTTTGGCATGTGCCAATGGCATGTGCGGAATGCCTTGGTGGTAGGTTGCACGGTTTGCAAGCTAGGCTACCAGCGTGTGTGTTTGGCATGTGCCAATGGCATGTGCGGAATGCCTTGGTGGTAGGTTGCACGGTTTGCAAGTTAGGCTACCAAAGATGTGTGTTTGGCATGTGCCAATGGCATGTGCGGAATGCCTTGGTGGTAGGTTGCACGGTTTGCAAGTTAGGCTACCAGCATGTGTGTTTGGCATGTGCCAATGGCATGTGCGGAATGCCTTGGTGGTAGGTTGCACGGTTTGCAAGTTAGGCTACCATCATGTGTGTTTGGCATGTGCCAATGGCATGTGCGGAATGCTTTGGTGGTAGGTTGCACGGTTTGCAAGTTAGGCTACCAGCATGTGTGTTTGGCATGTGCCAATGGCATGCGTGGCCGTTAGGGCCGTGGCCTTGGTAGGAAAAGCTACCAGCGAGCATGTTGGCATGTGCCAATGGCATGCGTGGCCGTTAGGGCCGTGGCCTTGGTAGGAAAAGCTACCAGCGAGCATGTTGGCATGTGCCAATGGCATGCATGGCCTTTAGGGCCGTGGCTTTGGTAGGAAAAGCTACCAGCGAGCATGTTGGCATGTGCCAATGGCATGCGTGGCCGTTAGGGCCGTGGCCTTGGTAGGAAAAAGCTACCAGCGAGCATGTTGGCATGTGCCAATGGCATGCGTGGCCTTTAGGGCCGTGGCTTTGGTAGGAAAAGCTACCAGCGAGCATGTTGGCATGTGCCAATGGCATGCGTGGCCGTTAGGGCCGTGGCCTTGGTAGGAAAAGCTACCAATGAGCATGTTGGCATGTGCCAATGGCATGCGTGGCCTTTAGGGTCGTGGCTTTGGTAGGAAAAGCTACCAGGCGAGCATGTTGGCATGTGCCAATGGCATGCGTGGCCGTTGGGGCCGTGGCTTTGGTAGGAAAAGCTACCAGCGAGCATGTTGGCATGTGCCAATGGCATGCGTGGCCGTTAGGGCCGTGGCCTTGGTAGGAAAAGCTACCAAATGAGCATGTTGGTATGTGCCAATGGCATGCGTGGCCATTAGGGCCGTGGCCTTGGTAGGAAAAGCTACCAGCGAGCATGTTGGCATGTGCCAATGGCATGCGTGGCCGATTTGGCCTAGGTTGCAGGTTTGCAAGCCTAGGGCGCTATATTTGGCATGTGCCAATGGCATAGTGGCTTGGAAATATGGCTTGTGGTGCGTGTTGGCATGTGCGAATGGCACGTACGGCCATGTTGACCTAGTTGCACGTTTTGCAAGCCTAGGGCGCTATATTTGGCATGTGCCAATGGCATAGCGGCTTGGAAATATGGCTTGTGGTACGTGTTGGCATGTGCCAATGGCACGTACGGCCATGTTGACCTAGTTGCACGTTTTGCAAGCCTAGGGCGCTATATTTGGCATGTGCCAATGGCATAGCGGCTTAGTTTGGCATGGTTGCCAATGAGTGTGATATGTAGTTTGGTTTTGGCGTCGCTGCCATGGTGCGCAGTGTGCGGCTTGGTTTTGGCGTTGTTGCCATGGTGCGCAGTGTGCGGCTTGGTTTGGCATTGTTGCCATGGTGCGCATTGTGCGGCTTGGTTTGGCATTGTTGCCATGGTGCGCAGTGTGCGGATTGGTTTGGCATTGTTGCCATGGTGCGCAGTGTGCGGCTTGGTTTGGCATTGTTGCCGTGGTGCGCAGTGTGCGGCTTGGTTTGGAATTGTTGCCATGGTGCGCAGTGTGCGGCTTGGTTTTGGCGTTGTTGCCATGATGCGCAGTGTGCGGCTTGGTTTGGCATTGTTGCCATGGTGCGCAGTGTGCGGCTTGGTTTGGCATTGTTGCCATGGTGCGCAGTGTGCGGCTTGGTTTTGGAATAAGGGTTACGTGGTCGAAAACCTAATCTGGTATTTTGAAAAAATACCCCTATTAATTATTTACACCTGAGTTAAATGCTCTTAGTTAATCTGTTGCGGGTAACACTAGGTCATGGGGTTTTACGATTTTACCCCTTGTTTAAAAACCACCATCAACAGGGGTGCAGCAAGGTTTATAGCAAAAAAGGGAACCGATCCTATGGACATGTGCAACACATATAAGTTAGATACCATATATATGTGGGGAACCGATCCTAGTACCTAGTCAACCGAAACTTTGGGAAGCTAGTGTGACTATGCACAGTACTCACATGGAGGTAGAACCGAAACTTGTTTTGGTAGAACCGTAAACCCATGATTGTGATTGAATGTTGGTTTGATTAATCACATAGTTCTTGAAAGTTAGATGAACCAATTCTAAACTTGTTTGGAAGTGTGGCAAATCGGTTTCAAGGTTGTAAGTGTGAAAGCGAACTTACATAGTTAGATGTCGACAAACTTTGAACACGTGTTGTGAATGCTTATTTCTATAATTGTTCAAAGATATTCCTTAACGGCTAAGGGAAGAGAATCCCAGGATCGAAACATAAGTAAGTTAAGAATCTTTTAATTAAGGTTATTAATTTCACTTTGTAGGGAAATTACAGAATTAGTATTGTGCATTTACTAATTAGATTTTCCGAGAGATTTTGATCATTATTTTTGGACAGAGCATTTCCAGGAATTATGAAAACTGAATTTGTGCTTTTATGAATATCTTGAGAATATTTTCGATTTTGGAAATTCCTTGGTGTCCAAACTTCCTTGTCTATAAATACACGAAGTTTGTCTTTCTAGCAAACTAATCCTTCGTAACAACAGATTTACTCTTTTGTTGTTGTTACTGGTGTAGCCGCCTATTCGGAGAGGAGAGTAACCTAATTAGGCGAAATCTCTTACGGCCGCTCAGTTTAAAGTCTTCTTTGGGATTGAGAAGCTCTAGCGCGACCCATTGGTGGGAAACTAGATAATTGTGGTTTATCTTTGTTTTCGATTGATTTGATTGACTAACGGTGGTTGAAATCTGATTGCACCTAGTTTGTTTATTCTTGAGAATCTTCTCTTCTGATGTAAGATTCACTCAAACTAGTTCAGAGTTTCGACAGGGATCTTTAGACTGTTGTTAGTTCTAAAGACGATCTTGTGATAATCCATTGTTAACAGACTTCGTTCTGTGCGTGATTGATCACAAGAGATTCAAGTGCTTGTGTGTAGGTTTTTATTGAAGATTTAAGAAGATTTGAAGACAAAGAAGATATTGAAGATCTGACTTGGGTTTTATAATTTTTGGTGTGCACAATACTTGTTTCGGTAAAAGAGGATCCAATTAATAATCGATTTATCCTTGTGGTAGATTGGATTGATTAATTGAGTAGATCGGCATCAATACGTTTCCTTGTGATTAAAGGTATTGATTGGCTTAATCTTAAACGATTACCTTTGGGTGATTGAACATAAGATAGATCTAAAGACCCGACGAAGGAGTTTATGTTAAGATAAACAGAAGAGCCTTTGTCCGACTCATATCACTTGGTTGAATAGAGTTGATACCAAACAGATTTGTTGTTCCTTTACTGTTTGGAATACGAACCAAAGGAATTTTTCCAAGTACGTGACTTATTCACAAGTCGGAGGCGTGGGAATACAGACGTAACTAAGTGAACTATAGGGTTAGTTACTTGGTCTCAACTATACGAAGTTAGGTGTAATTTTGTGTGGCGGCTTAATCCTGAGAGTATTCAATTCTGGACAAGGTCCCTGGGTTTTTCTGCATTTGCGGTTTCCTCGTTAACAAAATCTTGCTGTGTCATTTACTTTTATTTTCCGCATTATAATTGTTTTATTATAATTAAAGTAAATCACACAACATTAATTCATATTTACTTGATAAGCAGTCCTATTATGTTTGGGTAAGTCCGAACCTTTGTATCAAGTAAACACACTTCGTTGTTGTATTGTCTCGATCTCGTATCCATAGACGATCACACGAAGTGTGAACCGATTATTTGTATTGTCTCGACTCAGTCCATAGATAGTCACTTTCGGAGAAAGGACTTATAGGTAGGAAAAGTTTTAGCTTGAGGTATATTTGGGTACCCTCGCCTTTTCACCTTTTATAGCCACTTTTTTGTAAAATGAAGAGTAACGCAGATGTGTAATTTGATAAAAAGATTGGATTTGATAGAATATTTCCTCACAGATTCGCATCACAATTAAAACTCAGTGTGGCTTTTTTTTTTGTCATCCTGACAAAATTGTCCCTCCCTTTTAGTCCAATTACTATAACTCTTAGTTTTTCAGGGGTATAATTGGCAAGCAAATTAGAATATGACATATATAACAATTCGTGCCTTGGAATGTTACAAATTTTATCTTGTTGGAATGATTTTAAAGAGATCTACACAATGAGTACAAACAACAATATCAAATTTAAAGTTTTTACGAAAAATCCGGAGATGTTTATCCTTTTAGGCACATTTTTTGAAAATTGAATACATAACTATTATGCAAACCACCATAAAGGATGCATAACACATTATACAGCCATATTTTGGTTTATGCATCAACTAATTTTCCGTTGCAACTAATAAAACAATGTACACCCTCCGTTTTAAGAAAAATAATACTCGTTTCAGAAAAAGTAATACTTTCGCTTTCTCAATTCGACCTATTTGTCTTTTGTTCGGTCCACCCACCGTGGCAGCGGTGTTCAAGCATTGTATCTATACATATTATTCTAAATGGTAGTTATACCTTTAAAATTTACTGTCTAATTTCAATACTCTGTGAAATCAAAATTGTATAGTATAATAATATGTAAATATTATATTATGGTATTTCATATATTTCAGTTTTGGTGTTTATTAGAGAACATGATTTCTTCATGTAAAACATGTAAAAGGTGTCAGACGTATACGACACTTACGACGACTTACTCTAAGTCTCCTTACAACATTGAATACATACAAGAAGATGCTAAATGTACCAAAGGTTCACCAAAGCCGATCTCTTGACTAAAATGTATAGGAGTCAGAAGATGTCGATGTTCAGATTCATGAAGTAAAATCGTTAGAACCTAGCAGCGGAACTTACACTTCTTATATTCACGGCCAAAGTAGTTATCGTATAGTAACAAATACTTACATTTTCATCTACAGCAGTGGATCCGGAGAAGATCGTGGAAACTAGTGGCATTTTATCCTTGTTGATCCTTCTTAGAACCTCAGAGGATAATATGATACGTAGGATAGCTACTGGCACTATTGCGAAACTTGCAATGGATGGTAAACATTTGGAATTAGTAAAGTTTTGTTTTTTCAGTTACTGGTTATACTAGATTTCATTCATTTACTTAAACTAATTTTATAATATTTTATTTCAAAGTGTCACACATCACCGCCAGCCGAGCACCATCAGGTTTTTTTTTTTTTTGATCAATAGCACCATCAGGTTGTACTCAGCCATAGATGGAAAAAATGTAGCACACTCAAGCATATGATATGGCTTACGAGTAACTCTGCCACTTGTTTGGTGATCCTTCACATAATGAGATATCAGTAGAAAGATGGCTGGGTGATCCTGTTGGAGAAAATGAGTTTTAATTAAGGTGTGGTTTGATCTGTGGTTTGATCTAATGACCTAAGGGTCTAAGGATACTTACTCATTTTATGAGTGAATGAAATGATCCTTTAGTCCCACATTGTGAAAAACTAAAGAGGAGTTCCACTATATAACCATTGTCTTATGGATATATTGACAAACGAGGGTGGAATGGGTGGAGTTCCACTATATAACCATTGTCGCATGTTCCAACCCATGCGAGATGCGCTTATACCATGCACCAAGTCCTGTGTCTACTTGAATACAAAACCAAAACCTTGCTTGATTTCGAATTTCTGTTTTTAAGTAGTGCTAGACGCGGCTACATTTTTCTTCTTCGTTTCTCCATCTTCTCAGTTTGGTTTTTCGCAACAGTGGTTGCTTATCTTCCTTCCTAATCCTTGCTGCTGAGTTCGAAGTAGGGTAGATTGTATTGTGCTTATACAGTCTATATCGGGCAGTTCTATCCTGGACACATCTCCGCTGATGGGGTATATCACCTCTCGTTCTTGAAGAGTACCCGCGGACTAATGTGTTAGGGACAATTTGCTGAGCAGGTGGCTCTGCCCTCATGTGTCTAGTTTCGGTTTTCAATTAGTTGATTATTTTCAGTACAACCAGATTCATCTAATGTTTGCAGTTTCATTGTTACGGTTCCAACAGATCCTTCAAATAATGCTTTGATTTGGTTGTTTTTCTTCTTACAAACACTTGTTGGAGTTCCGTCCAATAATCAAAAAATAATATGTTAGTCGAGAATGAATACTATGTTTTGCACATGGAAATTCAGTATTTACGTATTTGAAAAATATAAGTATCTTTTTAAGTAGAAGAATATAAGTATCACCGAACCAGCTTCTACTTACAGGAGTTCATAAATATTTTTTGTGATCTAACCAAAATACACAATAACAACTCTGAAGAATACAAGAATCTTTTTAAAGGTATCTTAGGCAAAAAATATTTAGTTCATTTACACTTTTACTTTTCTGGCCAGGATACAACAATTTGTATAATAGAAAAATACTACCTCCGTTTTTGGAAAAGTGTTATTCTCATTTTTTTTCATTTTAACCTCAAATTAGGCCAAATTGAAAAAATGAAAATAACACTTTTCCAAAACGGAGGGAGTATCTTTTTAATTTCTGGGTATTGAAACGGTATCAAATGCTATTCGTCTTTTACACCCAAAAAAAAAGTTCTGAGGGTAATTGGACCAATTTTGTGTATAAGGTACTCAACGGAAGAACTAATTAATATACCAAAGCCGATCTCTTATCTGAAATGTACGTTGTTAGCTGTTGATGCAAGAGAACCCCATGACTACAGGAGTCTCATTGATTTATCGCACAGTGCTTGGGTATTTGTTACCCCCAAGCCAAGCCTGGCACTTTTAGGGGCGACCCTGAAAGAATTAGGGGCGACTTTTTTATTCCCAACCCATATACACCGTTAAGGGATGTCCAAAAACGCGGAGAATACGTTAATGCCCTTACACAATCGGAAGCTATTTTGTGCCCGATTGTTATACCGAAATCGGAAGCTTAGTAACTATATTATACTACCGATTATTATCGATTTTGTGCCAAACTCGCATCTGGGTTCTATAACAATCGGAAGGGAAATAACCTCACGAGACTACCGATTGTTAAAGTATAGAAATAAGAAATCTTTTGAATTTTGCATTGGTGAAATTTGGGGCTCCTATATAATCGGACGAATAAAAAAATGTCTAAGCTACCGATTTAGAGATTCCCATAATCGGATGGTAAAAGTAACAATGCCTACCGATTATGGTAGATTTCAAATTTCCCTGCAGTGAAGGATTTTCGAAAAAACTCATTGGGGCAACCTATAATCGGGAGGTTGGGTAACCTATTTGGCTTCCGATTATGGCTAAATCCAAATCACGAACCACATGGTTATGGTCGGCTCTGCACCCCTCAAAACCTAGGGAATTTGGCCAATGCTCAATTTGGGGCTTCCAATAATCGGTAGGTTATAAGTAACCATTTCTACCGATTTTGGGCTACTCAATAATCGGTAGATAATTAGGTGGTATTACCTACCGATTAATAACCGTTTGACAGATAAAACCAAAGTCGACCTAAATTCAAATTCATTTTATTTTCTTTTCAACTTCAACTTCAACTCCTCTTCTCCTCTTTCCTTCCGAGATGCCCGCCCGAAATACCATGGACGATCACCGAAATACTGTGAATGATGCCCGGAGATTGCAGAGAGGAAAACTCTCCCCCTCTCCTCGCTATACATCGTTCATCGTCGAATCGAATCATCGTCGATTATTCTCTATAAAGATGAAAGAAACGGAACGTAAGAAAGCTCGAACCAAAAACGTAGTGCGCGGTGAGGATCCGAATATTGGATTGCATGCCCGTAATAAAGAGGTTTTAACTCACGAACCCGAAGAACACGAAGACGATGAAGTAGGCGATGCGATAGCCAAACTCTCAGGCAACTTCAAATGGCGCCGATTAGGTAAGATTCTACCATTAATTTGGTTTATATTGCTTCAATTGGACGAATCCATGTTTATTTATTTTAGGGTTTTCGGTTATTACCCGAATCGGTAGGTTAGGTATTGTTATAAACTTCCGATTGTGGTCGAACTCTTCATTTCACGAGAAAATTTGGCATATTCGGGTGGTAAAAATTTAGGTATCCTACCGATTATATAACGTTTTTCATTACTGAGGCCTAAATCGATCATAATCGGAAGCTAATTGTGATTTTTCCTTCCGAATATACTAGGGAAGAACAAGTATTAGAGACGCAATAATCGGGTGATATATTCTGTAATTTCTTTCCGATTGTTTAGGCTACCAACTTGATTAGTTTCTGGACACAAAGTGACGCATATTCGGTAGACATTAGTTTTGTGAGGCTTCCGATTGTGTGGCATTCGGTAGGTGGACTTTTTTATGCCTTTCGACTATTTGTATTCGGAGGGTTATGTTGAACTTTAGCTTCCGATTATTGTGTGTAGATAAACATATTCGAACACCAAAAATTTTATTTTGTTTCCGATTATACGTATTCGGTAGCTTTAGGTGAACTCGATACTTACGATTGAGAGTAATCGGAGGCAATTTGTTAAATCAACCAACCGAATATCTAGTTTCATAACTTTGTTGTACTTTTTTTTGTTGTTTAGGGATAGGCGAGGTAAAAACATCCAAGATGCAATTGTCTCGGCTAGTGCAAGGAAGGATAGGCGTCAGAACCTGACAGCTAGTGCAAGGAGAGCTAGGACTGCTAACGCCGCTTCAAGTGCTCAAGTTGGAACTCAACAAGCAAGCCAAGAAGTTGTTCAACCTAGTTCCCCTCAATCAGAACCGGTTCAATCAGGTGTTCAACCAAGTGCCTCTCAATCACAACCAATCCAAGAAGGTGTTCAACCAAGTGCCTCTCAATCACAACCAATCCAAGAAGGTGTTCAACCAAGTGCTCCACCATCACAACCCAGAAATTGAACTAGAAGCACCCGAAAGAAGTAGGACAAGCCGAAAGAAAAATCCTCCTCGAAAGAAAGCGAAACACCTTGTCCGAGATGAGCGAAGGTGAAGGATATTCCGAAGGTGTAATCCTTGGGCTGCCGGAGGATGGAGGACAATTGTTATTTGGATACAAAGAATCCTGGGCCAGAGAAATATATGAAAGTGAGGTAATGATCGTATCCATTTTATTAACTTATTATGTTTTTCTCCGTAATACTTTTAAGGGTTGTAGTTTTAGGTTATTCTAATTTTATTTTTTAACTTGTCATGTGTTTAATAGTATCATTCCGATGCGGTTCGTTTACTCAAAGCGACCGCCGCACCAACAAAAATGCTAGATTGGCCTTTGGAGGATGAATGTGAAAGGTTCAAGACCATTATTGCGAATTCAGGGTTGGCCAATGCTGCGGAGAACTCAATGTTGGAACATGACCGGGTGGCTATATCGGCGTTTGTGGAGAGACTTTATCCTGAGACCGACACCTTCCATATGCCGTTTGGGGAGATGACGATAACCCCAGATGATGTTGAGTAGATTCTTAAACTCCCCGTCCATGGCAAGGGTGTTAGGGCCGAGTTCACTAAGTAGTTGGAATGGAGGAATCTTTATGATATGACTAAGAAGTGTTTGGGTTGGGATGAAGAAACATCAACAACTGAGTTCAAAAGATGCATGAAGTATAGAACTAGACAGTTCAACATGGGTACTCTGATGGATATGTTCAAGGGCACCAAGGATAAAGAAGAGAAATGAACTTTAACGGACGAGCAAGTCAACCACGCGGCCACCGCATATCTCCTATGTGTATTGGGATGTGTCATTTTCCCCAATACCAGTGGCAATCGGGTCGACGCCAACCTTTTACAACTTCTGGATCCTCTCGATAAAGTGCATGAGTACTCTTGGGGCACGGCATGCCATGCGTGGTTGATGGAAGAGTTGAGAAAGGCGTCGAGGCTTGGAATTAGCCAAGTGGCAGGGAACGTGAGTCTTCTACAGGTATTGTTTATTAACTCCACATACTTGGTTATTTTATTTTTTTTTATACTTCTTCAATTTCCTAATACTTGCAAAAATGACATTATAGACTTGGATCTACGACCACTTCCCTATCTTGGGATTGGCCATTGAAAACCCGGCGTGGGAGAAAGGTGACCCTATAGGAAGAAAGTACGTCTTCGATGACAACCATTCTATGACGAAGGAGCATCAGCTGATTCGTTTGAGGAAGATTTTGGACTCACTTAATGCCCAAGACGTATGCTTTGATCCATACAAGGAAGACCGAGAGCTCTCTTTGACATATCGCGGGTCGGTCCGATTTGGCACTTTATTTTGGACCGTTGTGGCACCCCACGGGATATGTGATGTACAATGCCTCAAGGGTGATGCGACAACACGGTTTTGTACAAGGTATACCAAAGGAGGAAATCCATGGCAATTTCACTTTGGATCCGGAGCACTGCTGAGTCGATAAAGATTCTATCACAGTGGTTCACAAGGGTTCACCATCCTGTAAATTCCATTGGGATAGAAGGGCGCATTACTTGATCAACCAAGGAAGGGCAGCCAACCAAGGTTTTGAAAATGCTCCCAACTATATGGATTGGTACCGCAATGTTTCTCATATTCGTGTAATCCGTGATCTTAAAGCAAAGCCGACTTCGTACAAGAGTATCCTCAAAGAGAAGCTGCGGGTTTTGATAGATTGGTACGTATTGTTTTGTTAATTTAGTTTAATATTATGGGTCAAAATAGAGTAATAACCGTTTGATGGTATGCTATGTTTTAAAACAGATGAACAGGTTCAAGTGTTTGTCGAAATGGTGCACTGATTGTATAAAGTCCGGAGAGCCTGTTTCAATTGAGAAGATAAAAAAGCACCAACAGTTGATTGATAACGTTGACAATGAGGAGTATGCATCTCATTTCGGGGAAAAATTGCAAAAGAAACCTACAACCAAGGTGAACAAAAGAACTCGGGCGTCATCAAGCACTCAAGTTGATGAAACCAATGATGATGCTGGTCCAAGTCGTAGAGGTGGTAAAGGTCGCAAAATCAAAGCAAAAAGGAACAAGTAAACTTTCGATGTTGTAAACTCTCGATGTTATTCGTTAACTTTATGGATAACTTTGTTTATGTTGGATTATGTCGGATTATGTCGTTTTCAAAGTTTGTGTCGGAATATTAGTTGCTACGTTATGTTTATGGATTAAGAATAGTTATTTTACACATTTTATGCATTTAACGATGACTCGCAAGCGAATCACATGAAGAGACATGAAAGTGTTGAATTTTGGAACACAATCGGAAGTTAAGTGTATATATTAACCTACCGATTCTGGGGATGTTCCATTTTTTAGTCAGAATCGGTAGGGTTATACGTTATTAACCTACCGATTCTGGGGATTTTGCAAAATATTTGGTCAGAATCGGAAGATTGCTAATATACTTTTCTCTCCGATTATCATGTGTAAAGAAAACTTGTCTTTTGTATCCAAACAACACCACAATCGGAAGGTAAATGTGCACCTTCACTTCCGAATAACAATAATCGGTAGGTTTATTTGTAATGTTCCTTCCGACTGTTATATGTAGAAAAACTTTGTTCTCTGTAACCAAACAACACCATAATCGGAAAGTAATTGAGCACCTTGACTTCCGAATATTTTTAATCGGAGGTTTGTGGTTTTGTAAATTTCCGATTATTCTACCAAAAAACAACTATGGTTTCTGTAACTAAACAACACCAAAATCGAAAGGTAACTTTTCACCTTGACTTCCGAATATAGTTAATCGGTAGGTTTAGTTTTTGTTGGTTTTCGATTATTATGTGTGAAATAACCAATGTTTCCTGGAACCAAATAACACCATAATCGGAACGAAAGTTGACACATAATATAACCGAATGTGTTAATCGGTAGTTTGTTTAACAACATAAGCTTCCGTTTATTTATAATCGGAAAGTTGTTGTATTAATAATCCTCCGATTACATCCATTACATAAAGTTCAAACGACCTTAACCTTACAATTTCGTCAAAATCACCTAAATCCATACTCCTAATTGACCATAAAAGTATTAAAAAAGATCATAACGTCCAAACACCACAGAAATTGTCCCTCTTGATCTTGTAACATCATTCATGTTCAAATCGTTTCCCGTAGAGGTCCATATACCGATAATCAGCAAGATTTCTCTGAAATTACGAATGAGTAACAAGTTAGTACTAACTTATGTTAATGTGAGTCGGAGTTATAAAGATACTTACTCGTTTTTCATACGTCCACCAAGAAAAAGCGTTCCTAACAAATCGTTCTTCATCTTCAAGTTTGTCAATCTTCTTGTCGACCGCCTTCTTTCTCATCTTAATGTCATTGGATGATCTTCGAATTCGATTACCATCTAACGCCTCAAATACCATTAGAATACGGTTCCATAACTGCTCTTCGGATTCCCGTTTGTGGAGCTTGTGAACACGATCATGAGCAGTTACCACAACCCACACTCTATAAATAGCACAATCTTCTTCTTCGGCAAAAGCAATATCCATGTTTTTGGTTTTCAAAATTAGAACTCAAGAGAGGAAAGAGTTTGGTGCAATTGGGTTGATAGATATGAGTTTCTTTATATAGGTTTAGGGTCCAACGACTCTTTTTCTTTTTTCCCAAAAACTACAACGGCTATTTCTTAAATTTGGTTTAAACTGCAACGGCTAATTTGACGTAGGTGATATCTTGGAAAACCAATAATCGGTAGGTATGTAAGTTAGTAAATCTACCGATTATGGTAGCTTTCAAAATTTTAAAAAAACATGATTTTTGAAAAAACTCATTTTGGGGCAACTATTAATCGGTAGTTTGTGGAACCTATTATCCTTCCGATTATGGCTGCATCCAAATCACGAACCACATGGTCATGCCTGGCTCTGTGCACTCAAAACCTATGGAATTTGGCAAGGGTTCGATCCGGGGCTCCTTATAATCGGTAGGTTTTAAGTTGTTAACTCTACCGATTATTGTAGATTTCAAAATTCATCACATGAAGGATTTTAGAAAAAACTAAATTTGGGGCAACCTATAATCGGTAGGTTGTGGAACCTATTTGGCTTACGATTATGGCTACATCCAAATCACGAACCACATGGTTATGCCTGGCTATGTACACTCGAAACCTATGGAATTTGGCAAGGGTTCGATCTGGGGCTCCTTATAATCGGTAGGTTGTCAAGTTGGTAACTCTACCGATTATGGTGTATTTCAAATTCCCTTACATGAAGGATTTTAGAAAAAAACTCATTTTGGGGCAACCCATAATCGGATGGTTTGGTAATATATTTAACTCCCGATTAACGCTGCATCCAAAACACGAACCAAGTGGTTATGGCTGGCTGTGTGCACTCAAAACCTATGAAATATGGCAAAGGTTGGATCCGGGGCTCGTTATAATCGGTGGGTTATATAATTATATACCCTACCGATTATGGTAGATTTCAAAATTCATTACGTGAAGGATTTTAGAAAAAACTCATTTTGGGGCAACTTATAATCGGTAGTTTATGTAACCTATTAGGCTTCCGATTATGACTAAATCCACAGCTCAAGCCAAGTGGTTATGGTTGGCTCTGCACCCCTCAAAACCTATGGAATTTTGGCCAGGGTTGAATATGGGGCTCCTTATAATCGGTAGTCTTACAAGTTGGATAACCTACCGATTATAAAAGAGATTATTAGCCGAAGTATCTACACAATAATCGGTAGGTAAAATATCAATTTAACCTACCGATTGAATGTTTACCTACCGATTATGGTGTTGGCTACCGATTATATAAGGGCATATTGGCCATTTCGAAAAATCGAAGATAAGGGGTAACTTAGATTTACGTTTGGGTGACCTTTTTTGTCTTTTAGTGTCGCCCCTAATTCTTTCGGGGTCGCCCCTAAAAATGCCAGGAAGCCAAGCATCATTCATTAATTATATTGAAACAATAAGTCCAAAACTATATGAGAAAGCATAACTCATGCCAGCAAAATAGAATCTTAAAATAATTTAATACTACTAGAATTTTCATCACTTAATCCAAAAATTACTGAGAGATCGGGGCATTCTTTGTTGTTGCTCCAACCAAATTTCTCAAAAATGGCTGCATTAACATCCAACTCATCATTCTCGTCTCTTCTTCACAGAAACATGCCCAAATATTACCCGAAGCACCCGATTGGAAGGCCTATGACTTGCCATCTTCGACCAGAGTCCTTCAAATCTCTGAAGACCCAAGTTGCAAATTCATCCTCAGTAGAACCTATTGTTCTGACGGGAACCCCACAAAAACACCTAGAGTTAGGATTTCAGTTTGAAGAATACATGATTGGAAAAGCGAAACGAGTTAACCAGGCTTTAGATGATTCAGTTCCTTTGAAACATCCATTGATAATTCATGAAGCCATGAGATATTCACTACTTGCAGGTGGAAAACGGGTTCGTCCAATTTTGGCAATTGCTTCATGTGAATTAGTAGGAGGAAATGAAGAAATGGCTCTGCCAATTGCTTGTGCTGTAGAGATGATTCACACAATGTCGTTGATTCACGACGATCTTCCGTGCATGGATAACGATGATCTGAGACGTGGAAAGCCTACAAATCATATAGTTTTTGGTGAAGCAACAGCAGTTCTTGCCGGTGATGCTCTTCTCTCCCTAGCTTTTGAGCATGTAGCCACTCAATTGGCAAAAGGTATACAAGAACCCTCTACTTAAGCCCCACAATTTCCAAAAGTATTTTTGTCTACCATTTTCAATTAACCTTATTATTCTTTTGGTTGCTGTTGTTTTTGTAGTTGCATCAGCGGACAGCGTGGTTCGGGCCATAGCGGAGTTAGGTGCAGCTGTTGGTTCAGATGGGTTAGTTGGAGGTCAAATTGTAGACATAAAAAGTGAAGGAAGACAAGTAAATTTGAAAGATCTGGAGTATATACATGTGCACAAGACTGCTAAACTCTTGGAAGCTTCTGTAGTATGCGGAGCCATAATCGGAGGTGGAAATGAAATGGAAGTGGAAAGATTGAGAAGATATGCAAGATGTGTTGGCTTGCTATTTCAAGTTGTTGATGATATTCTGGATGTAACTAGAACTTCAGATGAACTGGGGAAAACAGCAGGGAAAGATTTGGCTACTGACAAGGCAACATACCCTAGGCTGATGGGGATTGAGAAAGCCAAAGAATTTGCAGATGGGTTAGTGATGAAAGCTAAAGAGGAACTCTCTTATTTTGACGAAACCAAGGCTAGGCCTTTGTACCATTTAGCTAACTACATTGCCTACAGGCAGAATTAGCTAGGAGAACCGCTTGGAGGTTCACTCCTTATGCATCCGATAATCGGGAAAACGGCTTTCCCTTGTCATATTTCAAGGCTCCTGATAAGAGTGTTGTGTTGAAAGTAATCTAATCCTTTAGTTGTACCCAATTGGGTTTTAGACCCGTCTTTGTTTTAACACAATCTATGTGCTGTAAACTGTTTACAAGCCTATATTTTATAGTATTCGAGCTTCTTCTTCCACAGCATTTCACTTTGCAAATATGACCTCGAAGTATTTACAAAGAAAAACAAAGCCAACTTCTCAAATGTTAATAAGAAGTTGCTTTTTGAATCCTATAAAAGCAACAACCTCATGTGGAAAGTGACATATATGTCTAACAAGAGGTGAATGTATCTTCCGTCTCAGACTCTAAGTGAGTCTTGGATACAAGAGGTCAAGATTAATGGCTGTTCTCATTGTCGATGCATTTGGCCAAAAGTTATCAGGCCTCATGGTAACAGTGGTGTTGTTTTCCCATGTTGATGTGTCATGTTTATTTTATGCAGGACTGTTTTAACTTATTTCAAATTTGCGCCACCTCCCTTTCAACGGCTTCTGACAGTAGATTTGGGCGCACAACTAACAGAAGAGGTATGGTTCTAAATAATGTTGGTCATACTTATATACTGACATGACACGGAAGAAAGAAAGATTAGTGAACTTCCTTGTTTGTACGGTGTAAGGTAGACTAGAATAATGATCAATCTATCTGTCATCCGACTTATTGTGAAAGTAGAAATTAACGTTTAATCCCAAAGTTGTTGGGCTTTGGACACTCTAGTCCTCTCCTCTCAAGTCTAGTACTAGGAGGTCCAAATTTACACAATTCAGAACGAGTTGGTCCTTTGGTGAACGATTTAGTCCAAAACGAACATTTTTTTGTGACAAAAATACCCAATGTCTAAATGTAATTTGTGATTCTTTTGATTCTTTATTTTATGAAACCAGCTCTCACAGCGAAGAACAAATCTTAAAACCTATTCTCGTCGCGTCAATGAAAGTTTAATCTCCAAATCTAATTATGATAATCAAACAAAGACTCGATTCAAGTTAAAAAACCTAAATCATCATCATTAATTCATCTTCTTGAAGATTAACTCGAAATTGAGAGGAATAGTTGATGAGATTTGGTTTCAGAGAAGTTCATCATTGAAGGCGATTTGAAAGATAAGTTGAATTTATTTTTATCATTTAATTTGATCGTCACTGTTAATTTGCCGATTTTGTAATCGATTTCAGAAGAACAAAATAACGGTTTGAAAAACCTAATTTCTTTGATTTCTTTTTGAATCTCTTATTCGATAAATGATAAGATTTTAGATCTATAATCATCTCATCTTGATCTACCCATCTCTAGAACTTTCTCCATTCTGAAACCTGTTTTTCGTCTTCGACATGTAGAAATAATCACATATCATACCTAATCTCTCATTGCTTGTATTTTAATTTTCTATTTTTATCTTAATTTTTTGTGTGTGTTTTAGTTTCATTTTACAATTCATTTATTATCCAATTCATTTGTTTCTTGTCATTCTGCATTTTGGTGACTATTGTTGAGAAGTTATAATTTTATTTAGTTTCTGCTCGTTTATTCTCCACATTTAGAGTTTATGCATTTGTTGCTGCCTTTACTAACTCGGCCAGCTTGAATCCTTTCTTGTACTCAAAAGTTACATTCTGTTTAATTCTCTGATTAGTACTTTAATTTTATTATCCATTGAAATTGTAGAATCTGGTAGGAAACTGGAATGATAATACTAAACCATCAACACATGAAAAGTACAAGTAGGTGCATTAGTTAATTTTGAATACATCCACTACGATGGATGGAAATTCATTGAACTTGTCGGTTGGAAATGACCTTCATGTTATTAGTGAGGGTATATTATCTTTTCACTTAAAAGTTTTCATTTGCACTTCAAAACTACAATATACTGAATTTCTGTTGTACAATGATGTTAGTTGATGGGCAAACAAGTGATGATACTAATTTTTGGAATCATTTATAGGAGAGTCAAACATGTGGATTGTAATTAAGCATGTACGATTCGAAGAACTGGTGGTGGATGAAGCCATCAATCCAGGGAAATATACTTCAAGATGGGTACTGACTTTACATTTGAGGTAGTTAAGTTGATTTTTAATTATTTTACAATAAAGAACTATTAGGCTTCCATGTAACCATGTGCGTAGGTGTAATCATTTTAAGTGGCGATTGGAACTGTAAATGCTATGATGATGGACGGACTAGTTTGTATTTATTTATAGCTCACATGATTAACTTTGGTTTGAAGTGGAGATCTGTGACTTCTCCTTAGTACATATGTATGCATATTTTAGCAATTAATCATTTTTTCCGATTTACATGATGTGAAAAGTGTTTCATGTTAGATTTAGAAGTAAGGTCTTAGCTGGATTCGATTAAGTCAAATTGTTTAGCTCATGTCATTTCGAATGGTGCCTTAGCAAGTGCAAATGATAGTATCGGTGCTTGACGTGCGCAACTGAAGTAAATTATCCTATTAAAAAGATGGGATTTTTAAGATGATTCCCGGGACTCGCATCTAATTTAGACCATATTTATATATATGGTACAAGCGTCTTATCTCTTTCGCCTCAATAATTCGATATAGAGCCTTATGATTTAGTTATTGGTGACAGTTTTTTCTCGATGGCCATTTTTATAATCATTCTAGCCTATTTTTTTATGATTAACATTGTATTATGCCAGTTAGATGAATCCTAAGTGCAGATTTGGTCGGCGGCTATTAAGTAGCTCATACTGTTTAGTTGTTGTAATTGTCAAGTGAAGACAATGCTTAAGAGTTTTGTGTTATGCAAGAAATAAAACCTTATGAATTATGATACTTTACTGGTAACATTTCAGCAATCCTGATTACTTCTTGTTAAGATTTATATTCTCTTACCTACTAATGAATGTTTGATCTACTTGGTGTATATAATTGTACACATGTTGACTTTAAATGTGTACATAATTGCACACATGTTGATTTTTAGCGTGTACATAGTTGTACACATGTTTATTGGTAATATGTATATAGATGTACACACTAACAACTTTTGATTTTCTTATTTTAGCTCTTTTAGAGATATTTTTCTATGTTCATTATATTTTGGATTAGCTTGGATCATTTGATTATTACCTGATATCTAAATTTTGAACTGTACAGGCAGATTTCTTATTCTCAATGTGTACATATTTGTACACATGTTGATTTTTATTTGATTTAAAAATGTCATTGAAATTTCCAGGGTTGTGCGCCTCAATCTCCAAGCAAGTGATCAAGTGAGTGCAGGTGGGGAGACTGTTCTTACTTACGGGACCACTGCTAAACAAGTTTTAAAGTCTGATTCTAGATATTCTAAGATGATGAGGAAAGAAATAGAGACCTTGTGGCGCCTAGAAGAACCGCTGCGAAAGTAAAATATTGGATCTGACTTTAGGGAAGACAAGCCACAAATGCAAAAAGTAGAAGATATCTTGATTTATGGAGGATCAATGAGACTTCACGGACGAAGTTAGCTACAAGGTTAGTTTTTCTATCCCACCAAGTGTCACTATTATTATTAGTTGGCATGTGATAGTTTTAGGGGAATCTCAATGTGTACATAGTTGCACACTTGCTGATGGTTAATGTGTACATAGTTGTACACATGTTGATTGTTAACGTGTACATAGTTGTACACATGTTATGATTATGATCAAAAAGCTGACTTCGAGGTCGATGCATCTTCCCTAGCTAGAGCAATCCATATGAGATTTCTTTTAACAAAGATTGAGCTTTTAAAACAATCTATAAGATATTGTAAAGATTGAGTAGGGTAAGTGAAAAATGTGAAAATGATCTTATGAAATACAAGATGTTAGTTTGGCTTGCAGCCATGAGATCAAAACAATAATGTATAATAGCTTACTTGTTGTCTTTGTTACAGTTTAATTGGGCGGTAAAGACTTGCTTAGAAATGCGTAGAATCCGTTGTTTGTTGAATTGCAATCATCATTTTTTACTTATACAGAGTCAAAAAAACATGGGTAAAAAGGAAAACAGCAGACGCAGGTTAGTAAAATTCAATTCTTCACTTCTAAATGTTGGATTTTTTTTCTTGAGCCACTATAGGTGTTTGGAAAGCGGTTTTTTTTATCATTAGTATGCATATTAGATCTGAAACTGTTGCTAGTAATGTAGGTTTTGGGATTTTTTCATATGGGATACACACAAACTAGAAGTTGTCTTATGATAAGTTATATGTTGCGAGTATATTCTCATTTTGCATAGATTTTGGGTTATTGTTGCTCTCACTTTTGCATTTCCCCATAGAATTAGTTTGATATGTGTGCAACCCGTGATATACAAGAGTCCATATGCTTATGCTTGCGTAGATGACTAGGGTGTACAAACTGGTACACATCTAAACATTAACTCCATAAGCTTATGCTTGCATAAAACTAGGGTGTACAAACTGGTACACATGTGGAAAAAAATGAATATTAGCTTATTCTAGGGTAAATAAATTGGGTGTACAAACTGGTACATGTGTACGAGAATTGACTCCATAAGTTTATGCATGCATCAATAACTAGGGTGTACGTGTTAAAAAAAATGACTATATAAGCTCATGTTGCGTAAATGACTAAGGTGTACAAAACGAATTTTTTAACTTTGCAGGATGCAATTCCATCTGGATCATCTATACATCGTATTCTGAGTTTGTCATGTGACGAAAGTATTCTGAGTTTTTGTCATGTGAGTTCAGTTTCCTGCAAAATGCATTCCTCCTGAACTTTTAAAGTAGAATTTCTCATTTTGTATTTCTTGTCATGACCACATAAACCTTTTAAACTTGTTGCTCCTATGTTATAAACATATGAGAGATTTGAAATAACTTAGGTTTGCGACGAGATTTGTATTTCTTGGCATGACCATATACTGATTAGTAAAACTATATGCATATAACATTTATCATTCGACATTATGGATTTTTCTTTGTTGGTTCACATATTTTCTTTTCATTTGTATCCCATTTGTCAGGAATCTCTCATTTTTTTGCCATTTTTTCCTTTGTCAGATCAAGTCGCGCAGAAGATTGATAGTGTTAACGAGATCTGCTCTTTAGTTATACCCCTCGTGGATATATTACCTGTAATAAATATGTGTTTTAATTTGTTTTGATTTTTTCCATTTTTTATATGTTTGGAAAGAACAGTGTAAATTGAAATTCTAAGAAATGAAAATTATATAGTCATATGAGTACTCTTTTTGTAGCTTTCGGAAAGAGCTTTCCGAATATATAAAGTTTGTGAATTTTGGACAAACGGTTCGAAAGATAAATTGTTTTTAAATTTTGTTTATATTATTTAAAACTGATATTTGGACTAAATTATAAACTAGGAAGGTTATTTATGTACTTTCCATAAAAAGGACTAATTTGTACCTAGTTGAATGGGATGAGATTTTGGACTAAACCGTATACCAAACCGAATGTCCACGATAGACATTTGAAAGGTGGAAAAACCTCTCAATTTAACTGGATGAACCCATGTTAAAATCTTGGAAGGAGGTATCATATCCTTTTGAGAAATTTAAAATTTGATGATGAAATAGTCATTTGGCGTGTCTGTAGCATATGTAATGTTGAAGTAGTTGAAATCAATCAACAACCTAAAAACTCAATACCATCCCTCACTCCAGAATAAAAGTAGCACTGGTGGAGCTTACCCTCTCTCTTATTGGTTGGTGAGTGTAACCTCGCACTCTCATTGGCTAATTGAGAAACCATTCGTCTTCGTCGGATGAAATTTTGTTAGATATGGTGCGTTGATCTGACAATGTGTGGTGTAGATTAGGTGGATTGCTAGGACACACGCGACGGACGACCCTCATTATTTAGAAAAATTGCTATATTAATTCCGTGCATTTATTGTGAAAATACAGAAAATAAAGAAAACTACTATATTAATTTCGGACATTTATGATTAAAAAAATAAATAAATCAATTCAACGTATTTATGGAATAAAATAAAATAATTTATATTTTTTGAATCTTTTATAATTTCATGTATTTATTATAAAAAAATTCAAATAAAGAAAACTACTATATTAATTTGGGACATTTATGATTAAAAAATAAAATCAATTCAAAATATTTATGGAATAAAGTAATATGATTTATATTTTTTGAATCTCTTATAATTTCATGTATTTATTATAAAAAATCCGAAAATAATAAAAATACTATATTAATTTCGTACATTTATGACTGAAATAAAAAAAATCAAACTCAACATATTTATGGTATAAAATAATAAGTTTTAAATTTTTAAAATCTTTTGTAAGGAAAAAATATTGGTAAGCATAAATATTCGAATTATGATAAGATGAAAAAATATTTGAAATTATGTTAGAAAATAAGATCATATATTCATTTGTTAAAGAATTATTTTTCATGTTGCAAGTATTAAACTCATTTTGGAAGTTTTGGATCCTTTCTTATTTCTTCTTTTTAATTGTCTTATGTAATCAAAATAAGCCTAAATTATAACAAAATTATATAAATTTTAAGATATCCATTGATATTATTTTCGAAACCAAATAGTTTTTTTCATAGTTTGGTGACTCCCTATATAAGGCACTATAGCAAGAGCCTCATTGTTTACATACTGCTTTTTGCTTCCCAACTGTTTGTTTTTCTTTTGTTCCTTGAAATTAAGGTTTATGATGTCTCATCTATTTTCGTTATTTGTTTTGCAAGTATAATCAGTACTTCCAAAAGAAGTTGTCGCAAAGGGAGAGTTCTTGAACACTGATATTAAAGGTGAAGAAATTGATCTAATAGGCTTTTGTTGGTGTTTAGTATTTTGTTTGATTTTTTTGTTGATGTTTTTAGGATTTTGTTTGATTTGTTTGTTGATATTTAATTGGTGTTTAGGTTTTACGTCTGGACTGCATACCGGGGTACCATGCTTAACAAAGAGCTCCATATCCTTCACGTTGAGGTATAGCTTAGCAACAACTTTAAGAGCCTAATTTTAGAAAAATCTATAAAAAAAAAATTAATAAAACATCAGCATCATTGTTTGTTCCATTATATTTGTTTTATGGATGGTGTGATTGTATCATTTTTCTAGATAAATAATTTCAGGTACGGCCTCCGCAATAAGGTGGTGATGTAATTATTACTCCTATTTTCCCTCTTCAACTATGGATACTACTCTAACCGCCTTTGGTTATGACTATTAGAAGGTAAATGTTTCACCTTGCTGCACCCGCTTACCTTACCTTGATTATTCCAAAAATTTCAGTGTGCACATGGAGAAAGGCTACGGTAACATGGCTACATTTTACGGCTGATTTTGATACACTTGCATCAAAATCTGATTTTACCAAAACCTTACTCTTTTTTTTTTGTTGGCGAGCAGGGGGTCAATGGGAAAATTGGGTTTCAAACAACCATAAATGTTGTTACCGACTTGAATTTCTTATTCGTACACTTTTTGATAATCTATGCTACACCTTACAACCAGTAAGATAATATAAGGTTAAAATATCAATGTTTTTTTTATTACTACTAATATCATGTGGTATAAAGTGATAGTAATTAATTAAAGGTAAGATTTGATATCTGACTCTAATTACTTAACTACTGTTTTCAATTTTGAGGTTGAAAGAGCAGCTCTATAATCAGATTGGTAGAAGTATCTTCGTCATAAAAGGTGATAGCAGGATTTGGAGCACCCAAGCAATGTACATGCATTTTCGAAATATCGAGGAGTCCATCGAGCCTATGCACATGATGGTTCTGTGTTAAATAGATGTTTATGGTAATGATCATACATGCATTTTTATTGTTGGTTAAAGTAATTACCATACTTGATATCTTAGCGTAGATAAAGACAGACCGAACTCTAATCAACTCTCCAATCTCTTTTTTTAAGTTTTTGCAGAACAACACATAACAAAGTTATGTGCAAGTTCCCATCAATTTCCTGTTTTTTTTTTCTTCAAATTTTCTTTTGAAGGTTTAGAAGAAGGTGCAGCTTTTGACTGAATCGGATTAGTGTTTGTACATCTAATCTATGCTGCTTTTGGAGATGGTGATATTAGATGTATAACTACTAACCTTGTATGAATTGAGAAAAACCACGGATTCCGCATGTTGTCCATTATTACTGCTTGGCCAGTTGGGTTACTTAAGCACATTCCGTTGGCTTTGTTAATATATTAATACATGATAGATGTACATCTTCCATTTGAGCTCATTTAAGAGATTTCATTTTGTTCCCATTGTCAGTTGTGGACGATTATTTAACGTTCATGGTGTTAGCACGCTTATTTGGTGCTTGACCACCTGCTTGAACTCTTCAAATTGGAGTGGTAGTTATGAGGCTTCATCTAATGCATCGTAGCCTTGAATATTTGTGAACAAGCTTCTCAAAGTCCGCGGTATTCCTAACCAAGACTATGGGGCTTTTTCATTTTGCAAATGCCCTTGCATGGTTTATGGTTTGTGTTATAAAAACACACCCATATGTTCTATCTTGAACTGCGAATCATCTGAAAACAAAACCAGCAAATTCAGTTCATGGAAGTTGGCTTCCAACCTTAGAAATTTGTAGGATCCGTTGCCATCCGGATAATCATCCATTTTAATATGATTTGACAATTTGTTCTTATTTCAAAAGTCACATGTAAAACGCTATAGATTTTCTGCTTCAAAAATAAATAAAAAATATACAGACTTTCTTGGTAAAATATGATTTAATAGTTTGTACGGGTTTAGGGCACAATTATGCAGTGCTCATTTCTTAATTTGTTAATTTTTTATTCATATCCTTTGTGACTTTGTTTAGCCCAAAAATAGTAATTACGTACAGTTGCACATTCATATTTCATTAGTCCACATTGTGCTTTGACATTGCTTGATTACGTCACGGTAAATCATTCCGAAACTTTTCAATACATACAATAATTTTGTCGATCAAATTCTTAACATTTGTTTTTTTTTTATTGTTCATTTAGCATCCCTTGACATGCTCATTTCTTAGAGTAAAGACTTCAAGTTGTAACAGGGACTTACTTAGTGAGTAGGTTCATAGTGAAAATTAAGGACGTTCATTGGCGGATTAATTGTATAGTTTGGACGATACAAAGGTCGTGAAAAAATGTCGTTGAAAGACCTGAATCCTTTCAAACCCCTAACTTAAAATGATTTTATTAGAATCCTATTATTGGGCTGCACAAGGTTGACTTTTTTGGGGGCTGCATAGGTCATGAAATAGTAATAGCCATAGCCATATCCGGTTATCCGAATATTTTATATAATGACTAATTTGCCCCCGATTTGGTTACTGCTAATTACAGTGATTAACTAAATTAATTATTAGATTAAAATTTCGAAAATGAAAACTTTTTTTCCCTTTTATTTAGGATGAGGATTTTCCTGAACTTTAAAAAAAAATCTTATAAGAATATGATGAAACATATCCTCGAAGTATTCCTAGAAACCTTATACTTCACTCTCATTACAATTTTATTGATTCAAATCATTAACATACACCAAAAATCTTTTTTTTTTTTTTTTTTTGCACTTACGGCTGGGAAATGTTTTCTACCAAACCGACACCGACACATTTCGGCTGAGAAATGAAGACGTTGTTATGACTGAGAAGTGATGAACTCCTAGCCGTAAATATGAGCTACCAGTGAAAACTCTTGGTCGTAATTGAAAACCATCCTTACCTAGCCGTTTTATTAATAAACCCGCCGGTTATGATTCATAAATACCCAACCATACCCGTTTTAGCTAATATTCTAATTATTTTTTATTGGGTAAATAAAGATTACTAACCAAAGATTTCTCCTTATTTATTTTTTACTATCGTCACAGATTTTAATGTAGTTGCAGAAACAATGGAAAATCAAACTTAATGTGGACACAAGCCCCTCCAACCTTGGATTGAACGGGGTGGTCCCACCCATTCCTTAAAATCCGACCCCTGTAAATCCAACAACAGAGCAGCTGGTAACATCACTAAAATATAAAAGCAACTTATTACAAGTTCAGTTTATAAAGGCAGAAATAGCAATGCTTAAAACCAATACAAGAAATAGAAGAAATAACAATGTTTTGTTGACGCCCAATAATAACGGGATTTATTTCCTCTATAATCGGGATTGATGCATGCAGAAGCAGTTGTTCACTCTCTCAGTAATAATCTTGGGATTATACAGAGCATTTTCCTTAAAGAAAATATTACATATCAACCATAGTTTAACTACACGGAGTATATGATTTATGAAGAAAGATATATTAATGCATTTCCTTGATTACGACTTCTTCAACGGGAAGCAATTCATAAGCTTTTTACAATTTTGAGTTTGTAATCTATTTTATATTAGTATCATGTTTATCTTTTAGTATATGTAATATAGTTATTGATACCACTATATAATGAGTGTGATTTTTCAAGGAGCAGTTGATTTAATTTGGCCGCTTGATTCTTAACGCAAGTATATGATTTTTGAGTAAACATATATCAATGCATTTCCTGGATTAATTTGGAAGCACTCCATATGCTTTGCACTTTTTAGAGTTGGTAATCCATTTTCTACTGATATTATTTTTTTAGCGTCAATAATATCAGGTATTGATATAACTATAGAGTGTGATTTTTAATTTAACTACATCGAGTTGAGTTGGCTATTTGATTCTTAATGTAAGTATAGATATGATTTCTAAAGATAGATATATCATTGCATTGATTACATCTTCTTCAACAGGAAGCACTTCCTGTGCTTTGCACTATTTAGAGTTGGCATTGGCAATCTATTTATATTAATATCGTGTTTCTTTTTAGCGTCTTTAATATCATATATTGATTGATACAACTATACAGTGAGTGTGATTTTTTATTTAACCACAAGAAGTTAAAGCACTGATATATCTTTCTTCGACGGGAAGCACTTCACATGCTTTGCACATTTTTATTAATATCACTTTTTAAATGTCTCTAATTTCATATATTGATACAACTATATAGTGAGTGTTACTTTTCATTTAACTACAGTGATTTCAATTGGTTGCTTGATTATTAATGCAAGTATATGATTTATGACTACATATTCTTCGACGGGAAGCACTTCATATGCTTTGCTCTATTTAGTTTGGCCATCTATTTTATATCAATATCGTGTTTCTTTTTAGTGTCTCTAATATAACTATTGATACAACTATATAGTGAGTGTAATTTTTCATTTCACTGTAGGGAGTTAGATCCTGAAATAGTAATTGAGTTGGCCGCTTGATTTTTAGTGCAAGTATATAATTTCTGAAGAAAGATATATCAATGTATTTCCTTGATTACATCTTCTTTGACGAGAAGCACTTCATATGTTCTGCATTATTTAGAGCCAACAATCCATTTTTACTAATATTGTGTTTCTTCTTAGTGTTTCTAAACATCATATATTGATACAACTATATAGTGGGTGTGATTTTTCATTTGAATACAGGGAAATAGAGCCCTAAAGGAGCAGTAGAGTTGGCGGTTTGAATCTTAATACAAGTATATGATAAACAATATTTGACCGAATTGGAAGCCATTATTGGAGTTTTGAGGTAGAATATTATTAGGACTTTGTAACCTTACTTTTAAGTAGCAAAAATTGATTAAGCAAGAAATGTGTATTCTAAAATCTAGCAAGACTAAGTATCGTTGTAGTGCTACTGGATTAGTAGACTTCAAATCTATCCTTATCAATTATTTTTAGAGTATTGATATTGGAAATTTCATGAGCTACTTACTGATTTCAAAAGTTGGATAATTTTACAGGAATATTTTCTTTAATAGGGTTTATTAATCTACGAAACTTTAAACACTATTTAATTGGTGAATTTGGTTCCAACTGTTAATATAGTAAATCAGAATGGGTGGTTTCACATACAGTTGTTAATTGGAACCTCTTCTGGGACGGGTGCGTGGCAAAGCCCCGCCTCACCAAATAGGAGCCAATTCCCATAGTACCTGATGTTTAGGTATCATGTTGGTTGGTGTTTAGGTATCATGTTCGTTAATTAGTAGCTTCTAGATAACATTATTTACTTAATTAGTTAAATATTTATTTTGTTTAATGTTCACGATTAAATGTTTTGAATTAATGGACGAAATTAATTTTTTTTGGTTACTTTCATGAGTTATCAAGGCTAGCAGTGTTGAACATGTTATATTTGTTTTTAGTATGTGAGGGTTTAATCTGGTTTTATGCTTTAATATCTAGAGTTTAGTTTAATTTTATTTTTGAGATTACTTAGACCTATTTATTTTAGTTTATTTAAAGAATTGATTACTGGTTTTATTTTAGATTACTTAGACCTATTTATTTTAGGGTTTTATCAGGTTTTATGCTTTAATATCTAGAGTTTAGTTTAATTTTATTTTTGAGATTACTTAGACCTATTTATCTTAGTTTATTTAAATAATTGATTATTGTTTTCAAACAAAGATATCTTTAGAAACCATTTTTTTCTTACGGTCGCATCACACATTAGACTAAGTAAATGAGCTTACTAACTGGCACTGTAGAGTTATAAGATTTCTCCGCAATTAACTAACTCTTTTATATAACAAGAAAGATTATTCTAGACGATGAACAGTGGAAAAATAATATTTTGTAATGAATTTATCTGCTAAATCTCCTAAAGATCTATGGGTACATACATAACCTAATTTTTCAGCTAATATTTTTTTGAACCGTTGTACTCAAGTGTAAGAAGATCTTTCTAGAAAGAATGTGGGGCTTATCTAAAGTAAAAAAAGTGTGTAAAAGAAGCACTATAAAAGATGTTAGATGGCTCTATATACCCTTGGAAGAAGAGAGTAAACAAATTGCTAAAGACCGAGATGTAACAATGAAAGGTTCAAGTCAATTATATGCTACGGTATAAGAATTTTTTATCATTTGAGATTATGTTCAGGTCATTTAGGCTTCGTTTGGTTTCTTATTCATTAAATTTATCTGATATTAGATTCTTTGATTTTCTATTTATTTTGGTAGGGTTTGCGTTTTTTGCTTTTTGCCTATTGCACAACATACTTGCATTAGTGTAGGGTGTCTTTGGCAGCAAGGAAGTCAAGAAAGGCCTCAAACTGGCAGTTATAAAACATGCTTAATTTCTGAAAAAATATATATCACTGCATTTTATTGATTACATATTTTTTGACAGGAAGCACTTCATATGCTTTGCGATTTTTAAGTTGACAATCTATTTTATATTAATATCGTATTTTTTTCATTCAACTACAGGAGTTGGAGCTTGGAAGATTAGTTGAATTGATCGCTTTATTCTTAATGCAAGTATATATGTGAATTCTGAAAAAAAGATATATCAGTCCATTTTCTTGATTACATCTTCTTTGACGGGAAGCACATCATATGCTTTGCACTATTTGAAGTTGACAATCTATATTATATTAATATCATATTTTATCATTTAAGAACATGGAGTTGGATCGTCGAGGAGCATTTAAGTTAGCACTTGATTCTTAACAAGAGTATATAAATTCTGAAGAAAGATATAATAGTACATTTTATTGATTATACCATCTTCGACGGGATGCACTTCATATGATTTTCAGTATCTAGGGTTGGCAATCTATTTTATACTAATATCATTTTTTTTGTCTGTAATAACAGGCACTGATACAACGATATGGCGAGTGCAATTTTTCATCTAACTACAGGGAGTTGGAGTTGGAGTTGGAGGATGAGTTGGCCGCTGGATTTTTAATGCAAGTATATGATATCGTACCTAAGAAAAGTAGGGAGTATATAGCAGGTGAAGTAAAAACGAGATGCGGCCCAACTAGATGCCATTGGTACTGGTGTTTTGAGGTAGAATATTGTTATGACTTTGTTTATTTACTTTAAGTTGAAAAAATTGATTAACGAAGAGATGTTATATGGACATTCTAAAATTTAGCAAGACTAAGCGTAGTTGAAGTGCTACTTTGAATGGCAGACTTCAAATGCAAATTTTCCAATTATCTAGATCGTAGATGTTGCCAATATCATGATATACTAATTGATTTCAAAGTATACTTTTTTAAGATGATTTCTTAATCTCCAACATTTTAAAAGTATATAATTAGTAAATCTGGTTCCAATTGTTAGACTACTAAATAATAAATGTAATTTTCATTATACATTGCAACTGTTAATTGGTATTCCTTTTAGGACGGGTGCGGGGCGAAGCCCCGCCTCACCAAATGGGTGACGATTCCTATCGTACCCGGTGCGTAGCACGGGTTTCAAGCTAGTGTTAAAGAAAAGCCGATTCTTGCCTGGCTGGAAGTCTACTGGTTTAGTAATTATCTGGAATCGTCTAACATCTGTCTTTGTTGTGCAGGATGGAACTCATTTGCTGGATGCCATTCGTGCATCATTACGTTTCCTTAATATAGAACCTCGGATCTTTTCTGAAAGTTGGGATTGGTCTTCTTTATTAGACCTTGTACAGCAATCTATAATCATTACGAGTTTTCTTACTTGGTCTTGAGTTTTCTCATTTAGAAACCCCCTTTTCTTTTTCTGTATTTGATTAACAAAGTGGGAATAACTGTACGTTTAAGGACAGACTTATGCAGGTGCTTCCAGATCATCTTTAAATGTTATCAACCTTTCCAGTCAATTGTTACACTTAAGATTGTAGCTGAATATATATTAGGTAAAAAGAAAAAAGACATACATAAGTTCTAACAAAAGGAGGTAGAGAACATATTAATAACTTTAGGTAACAGAAAGAACACTACACCAACCCGCATTTTACTCGGAAACCACTTTTTGCTTCTTCGTTTCTTGCGAATCATTATCCTTTTCTTTCTTGGGCTTACCTTCGCGGCGTTCCCTCTTCAGCCCCTTTACGTTGTTAAATAGTGGCATAGAACCAACCTAACCACCAAAAGGAAACACAACATACTTGAGACCAGGAAATAGCAAGCTTCTACAACAGATATTGCAAGTCAGAGGATTATACTGTCCAATTTTAAATTTCCCATAAAACTTTTTACCTTCAATACCTTTTTGGTTGATCATTTTATTTGTTAGACAATTGTGTGAATCATTTCACTTAAAGAATGTACATCTTCGGGACACCTTACATATAACAGCAGTTACTATACTCACGTGGGAATATTTTCTTAGTGATCGGAGAAGGGGAGGTAATTATGCTCTATGGTGATCATTTCACTTAAAGAATGTACATCTTCGGGACACCTTACATATAACAGCAGTTACTATACTCATGTGGGAATATTTTCTTAGTTATCGGAGAAGGGAAGGTAATTTAGTCTTGGCCTTTTCTCAGCAGGGCTACTGTAATTCAAGTAAAAAAACAAGGAAAAGTTCTTCTCTTACCTCTTGATCTGGAATATACACCCTTCCACGAACACCTTCAAAATCGCTCTTAACATTTTTGGGCTGCAAAACAACCAGGCCAGTAGTATTAAATATGAACCATGAGACAGCTGAACAGAAATAAGCATGCAAAGTAGAGTGGAATGATGATAATGAGAGTATTTAGGTTTAAACCTTCTTTTTATGAGGGTCGATAGACTTTCTCATAGCTTGTTTGGTTACGCCTTCGTTAGGAAGCCGATGACGCCGAACTACCAAATCCATGGAGGGGCCAACTTCAACCAGCTCCATCCTTGGGACAACTGTACCTGATCTTTTCAGTCTCAGGGCACAATGCGTGAAGAATACAGTATTTGAGGAAGTAGCTGTACATACGTAAACTCGATCTACACCAGAAAGATTTAAATTCTCGATGACCTACAAAAAAAAGCAGGTTCCAGCTCTTAAAAACACTTTACTTCAGCGATACAAGGAAATGAAGGGGAGTCTGAGTAAAAGGTTACCTCTCCTCTGAACAACTCTAACAGCACCTCCTTCAAGTGCTTCAATTCTTCCACACTCTCAAAACCTTCGCCAATGAAGGCAAAGAAGGGTTTGCTTCCAACTCGAGGAGCCAATTTCTTGTCGTATGAGAAATCCTTCATCGATTTGAAGTTTTCAACACCAACTTCAACAAGGTCATAGATGTGGTGATCATAAGTACGTCCAAGAACGAGATTGTTTGGTCGTTTCTTTGAGTGAGCACCGTACTAGTAGAAAATAGAAGAAAAAAACAAATATGAATTGAAGTGAGCAGTTGAAAGTATGGCAACGCAGAGCAAACAATAACATCACATGAATCGTTAACATTTGGGAGGACATCAATAACAGCAAAAGTTCCAGACATTATGTGTTCAGGAAAGCCAAAAAAAACACGGTTTCACCTATTGAAGGTAAACTTTAAAATCTAGCTTGAAATTTTCCTAGCTGTGTAACGAATGAAAATGTATTACACCTTTTGTTTCTTGTTTTCCTGTTGTATATGGTTAACATTTATGTTGGAACATTTTTTTTATACATTTTTTACATTCATGTCGTGTATTGTTAACAATGAAACCTGATGCAGTTTCTAAGTCTCTCCGAACAGATCCATGGCTCAACCCAACACAGTAGAGTACTATATAGATCTATCGCACTTGAGATAAGTCGATATTACACCAGATCTATGGTAAACATAATCAACGAATAGCTGGTGCTGTGCAGAAATATGTTTTTTTTCATCTTATGGACAAACAAATTACACAAGGAGAGCAGGGGAACAGCACCCTAACCCCCACAAAAGAAAGCCCAAAGATGCAAAAAGAGTTCCAAACGTGAACAACTCTACACTGTAAGGCCAAAACAAGCTAACATAAAACACTCTGAATCAATGTAAGACGAGACAATTTGAAACTCTCAACATAACAAAACCTCTCTTGGCAGTTGGCAAGAGAAATTACAAAAAGAAAAAAAAACTAAACATGCTAAGCAAAAAAAAAAAAAGATACTCTTACCATGTGCATGTGAAAGAGAATAATGAGTATTCAACTACACAACATAGTAAAACCTCTGTTGGCAAGAGAAATTACAGCAGAAAAAAAAAAACTAAACGTGCTAAGCAAAAAACAAGAGAATAATGAGTAATTAACAACAGAACTGATCATAGTCCTTATTGCCACACAGCATAGGATTTTGTCATGCATTTGTAACAAATCCCGTATAATGCTCCAACGAGGCTGGAGCTTCATCTTCTAAAACCTAACGAGACATTGATACTATACCAGTCATCATTGATCACTAACATTTCCTACATTCTACTCCAACTACTTGAGAAAGGAAATCATATTCATGATTTACCATCCAACTTCTGTATGATGACCTTGCTTGAACTAGAAAGCCAATTGGCAACAAAACAAAGACTTTTTATTCTCAAGTATTAAGTATAGTTGAGGGTGCAGGGTTAAAGAACACATGCTCACACCCAAAATCTGCTAACTAATCCATCGAGATGTCATGCAAATCAAGTATCGCCTATCATACCTAGCTAGATGAGCTTCACGAAAGAAAGTCACCCATAAGCAAGAAAGCCTGTGAGAAAAATTTCCTTACCACAAATAAACTGCAATCGGTTTTGAGAGAATAGAACTCTAGTGATGTTTCACCGCCATTCTCAAAAGGTCTGATGTTGTCATTCTTCCGAGTATATCTTATAGCACTACCCCTTTTGAGATGATAAAGCTCAGTCAACACATTATTCAGCATATTGCTTGTCTTAGTACCTTGAAGGATTAGTGTTTTCTTCCCATTCTCAATCTACATTAAAAAAGTTAACAGAGTTGGTATCAACAGTATGTTTCATCTGGAAAATGTCAATCCATTATAATTCTACACCAGTTGAAACAACCAACAAAGATACAAAAAAAGTGTACTCACAAGTTTTGGAGCACGCTTTTCAACTGCTCGCTTAGCTCTATCTGATTTGGGGATTCTGATTTCCAATCCCATGATTAACTACAAACCCAAAAAGACATGCACAGAATGATCAGTGAATACACAAAGCTAACAGCAGAAAGAAGCTGAACTAAGCGGCCGTCACCCAAAGTAACTGAAAAACATAATCGGCAGCGCACCAATTTTAAAACTAGGGCAAGAATTTGCAAATTGGAAAATAATATTATAGGTTGGTATTTTACATTTGATAAGTAATATGCGTCAAAAGTGATGAAATCTTAGGGTTTATTTTGAAAAAATGTAGAAATAAGCTGAGAACTCTGTAAAATCTTACTGTGGTATAGAGAGAAATCAATTGGTTCGATAAAACCAATAGCTCTCTGATAGAAATTAATGGAGGAAGAAAGTTAGACAATTACCTGGTGGAAGAAGCTAGAAGAAGCTAAACGGTGGGAGAGAATACGGAGGTCTCGAACTACGTCGAGAGAGAAAGAGATTTACAGTTAAACCCTAGGACGCTTTTATGTTAGGGTTTGGGATTTAGATATATTGCAATTTTACCCTCGAACAATGTATAAATTATTCTCAAGTCCTTGACATCCTTATTTTTACATCTTCCGGGTCCTCAAGCCTCAGTGTGAAGTTGTTATTTGAACACCACATTGTTATTTTTACAACTTCCGGGTCCTCAAGCCTCAGTGTGAAGTTACTTTTGCTAGTGAGGCAGGTCAGACTAGGGTTGTCAATGGGTCCGGGTCCTCCCGGGTATCACTAGACCCGGACCCTATTTATAAAGGTTGGGTCCGGTTCCTAAATTTGTGGACCCGGAACCAGACCCGTTAAAGTCCCGGGTACCCGTCGGTTCCGGGTACCCGTTGGGTATTAAAAAAACTATAAGGAAAATCTTAAAAACTTAATTTCTTTCTCTTTTTAACTTGAATCTAAATTATTTTTATAAAAATTTATTATTATTTCCTTATTAATGTACTAAATAAAGACTAAATGTAAGAAAAATATGAAAATGGAAAAAAAATCAAAGCCCAAACAAGCAAAATACCCATAATAATTTTCCTAAAAATATGAATGAAAGAATAAATAACCTGGTACCCATTACCCGTGGGTACCCGACGGGTATTACCCGTGGACCCGTTAACATTCGGGTCCAATCGGGTAATTACCCATCGGGTCCTAAGTTGCTAATGGGTCCAACTTTAGGACCCAGAACCGGACCCGAAACTAGCGGTTCCGGTTCCGGGCAATGGGTACCCATTGACAGCCCTAGGTCAGACCGGTGTTTTGACCAAGAAGATCCTTGAGGATAATACATGTGGCCCCAACGAGATCATCGTGACGGTGGGTCAGTTAGATGCTGGGCTTCGCCTTCCCCTGTACTGTCCCTTGGATTCTTTCTAGTACGAGGTACTCTGTCGGCTCAGCCCTCAGCGAGGCATATTTCAACCCAATGGTAATTTTTACCGGATTGTCCGAGAAAGTGCTCAGCGATGTAAAGGTAAGGTTACCGAGCATGAGTTGAACGAGTTTGTTCCTTCTCAAAAGGATTTGTATACGCCCGAGAATTTCATGGAGAACTACTGGTGTCAGCAGTCCGAGAAGTTTGATGGCTTCGGAGTGGGAATTTCAAGGTCTCGTTGAGCTCTGAAGGGTCCCTTGCTCATGTCTGATTTGGATCCTCATAATCCCAGCAACTTCACGCTTCGTAAAACGCACGACCCAAAGTGGTTTTTAGTTCCTCTTCGTGTTGTGGGCCCTTATGTTTATGGTTGGGATGAGCTTGGAAACGTTCTTTTGGAGCTTCCCGAGATGCACAACCCGAGCTATTGAGGATGCTAAGGTAGAAATTATTGTCTTATTGTTTTAACATATATATACCTTGTCCATGTTTTATATCTTAGCATCTGATGCTATTTTTTGACAGAGAATGAGGCTTGCTGACGGTTCTGGCCCATCCAGTGCTCATGTGGAGGTTGCGGAACATGCTTTGGATGTTGACATTTCTGCTCTGTTTGGTGATAGTGAAACAATCGATATTGGTGAAGGATTTTTTGAAGATGTGGATCAAGCGTTATTGCATGAGCCCGCTCATCCCGATGGCACTGCTACCATATCGGACGTGGGAATGCCCTAGGCGAGTAATATCGCTGATAAGGGTATTCCATCTGATGGAGGTGCTCGGGTTGAAAGTAGTGGTGGTGGTACTGGTGGTGGTACTGGTGTTCAAAGTGATGGTAGTATTGGTGGTACTGGCGTACCAAGTGCATTTATTGGTGGTTTTCCTTCTGCTCCAGTAACTCCTTCTGTTTCTTCTCTCACCGGTGGAGCAGCTAGTACGGCGGCGATGCTGTGCTCGGAGGAGTACGCTCAGCTGAGCGAGGATGAGCAAGCACGGATTTTGACTTCGTTGGATAAGCCCACTCAGCATCAACTTGTGTTGGCGGTATGTGTTGATTCCTGAATATGTTTTGATAATATGTTTGTTATTGCCCCAGTCTAACTTGTAATGTTGTCTCATTTACTTAGAGCAACAATCTGAGGGTTGGCATGCTGGCCGAGACTCGGGTAGCAAGAATAAGAGCCAAAGATGTGGAGCGCGAGAACCAGCAGCTGCGTCTCGCTGTTGAGATGGCTAAGTAGGAGGCTCTGTCCTTGCGTCAGGATAAGAAGGAGTTGGAAGGTATTTAGTCTTTCCTTTATCTAAAGTTTGTAATTTGTAATACAATAGTAGGTTCTTAGAGTTCTGAACTAGTCCCTCTATTGGTAGCCACTGTCCAACGTTTGGGGGAGAGAATATATATTAATGGTCATAAGCATGCTAGAGAGATGTGGAACTTAAAGCTCGATGTGAGCTCTCGTCAATGCAAGATCGATTCTTTGGGGAATGAGATCGCCCAGCTTCAGACTGATGTGGATGTTCACCGAGATCATATTGTTGAACTTCGTACGATGTTAGAAAGTGCTAAGCAGGTAGCAGTAACTCGCTCGGATGAGATCAAGCTGCTCCGAGCTCAAAAGGATGGGCTTATTGAGTGGCAGTCCGATCATCTGCCCAGCTAGCGCAGGCAGAGGATAATAGAGAAGAGCTTACCCGACTCAAGCGAGAGTATATCAAGCTTGAGAAAGAGCGTGATATACATATGTTGTCATGTCCTGCTGGTGATGCTGATATAACACCTTTTGAAGCACAGTTAGTGCTTTAGACAATGAGAAAGCCCAACTAGAACAGACCCTTAATTTTGTGTTAGCTAGTCAAGAAGGTTGTTTTTTTCAACTTTGGACAGTTGTTGTTCTTGATACATGAAAAATAATATCACTTAATGGGTTTGGGGTGCCCCCAAAGGGGTGACCAAGCTAAGTAGAAAACATGGGGACTTGGGGACTAGGCCCAAGTCCAACAAGAAAGTGTCCATTAAAAGGAAAGGACAAGGGATTAGTGAATAAGAAGGAGGTTATATTAAGGAATGACATTAGGAGTAATTAAAGAAGGTTAGGACATGTGTCATGATGTCATAAAAAGAGGGGCTTTTGGGAAAGCCTATATTTGGAAGGACAAGGTACAATAGAAAGGGAACTCTCTCTCTTGTTATTCATGGTATAGTGAGGTCACTTGGTGTAGCTAGGACGGGTAGAACCTAAATCCGAAATCACCCCTCAACATTTGGCGACCACAACCGGAGGCTCGTGCCTAGCTCTCCATGACACACTCGGAAGGCGCTAGCTCAGGCGCGATAGGAAACCAAGCGACCAATCAGCCTATCAACCTCGACGAGGTAACAATGGAGGACGATGACAGCGAAGAAGAAACACCAATCCAAGGTGTTATCAAGCAATCACCGGTACATGGACCCCAAAACAGAGAGACAACAGCAACACAAGGGAAGAACACACGGGTAGTTCAACTATCGGAACCCATGTCATCAACCTTGCAAAACATGCAAGAGGAACTGGACGAACGTTCGCGCAGAAGGCATGAGCTTGAAGACTGGATAGCACAAGCGATGATGGCAGGACAAGACACTCCCGAAGAAGTAGCAAAAAGCGAGGAACACAAAAGCGTCAAGACAGCAGCGATGTCACAAGAAGAAATGGCAAAATACTTGGAGCAGAACTATCATGTGGTAAAACAAGACAATCACTGCCGCGTAAGTAGCCCATACCCATACCCCGAGGACTACACTTCTCCGAAGTTTAAAGCATATGATGGATAAGGGAACGCGCGAGAGCATCTCAGCCGATTCTTATCAACATTGAATGATAAAGCCGCCGATGGAAAATTGTGCCTAAAAGAATTCCCCAAATCACTCACAGGCACGGCATTCACCTGGTATGACAACTTAAAAGAGGAAAGTGTGAACTCCTGGCAAACTATGTCCATACTCTTTCTCGGGAAATTTTATTCAGCCAAAAGGAAAATCACGGCAATAGATCTGAGCAAGAGTGGACAGTGGATGCGGGAAGAAATAGGAAAGTACATCTTACGGTTCCGGCGCTTAGCACTGGATTGCCATGAAGACATCAATGAAGAGGCGCTCGTCGAAATTTGTGTACGAGGAATAATCCCATCTTTCAAGAGGAGTTTGATTAATTTCAGGTTCCAGACTTTCGTTGAGCTAGAAGAAGCAGCTGAGAGAATCGTCGACTGCGTAGAGGAGACACCTATGGATTCTGCTTAGCGCCCCACAGTTAACACTGTGTATGAAACTCCGCGCAACGTAAGGCCTAACACCAATAGGGAAAGGAGGGACCAATTCCAAACTGATGGTAGGAACCAGGGAAGGAACGGAGGGACTAAGCGTGACTCAAAACCACCACCCCCTCTTCCCTGCAGCAAGGAGCGCGTGGTCGAACTACTAAATCAATAGGTCGCTGGAAGGGAAATCCAGCTACCCCCGACGATAGTAGACATCAACAAAATGGATAAGAACTCGGCCAAGTATTGCCACTACCATCGAAGGATGGGACACCCAACAGAAGAATGTTTTGCTATACGGAGCATATTTGAACATAAACGTGCATCTGGGAACTCGGAGCAACCAAGCAGACGATCGAGCACGACCCTTTTTCCCGCCACTAATTCAAAAGAAAGAGAGAGATAGATAGAGAGAGAGAAAGAATGTGAGTGATAATACCATAAGTTGTAAACAACCCCCTTTATGGTAAGAACAACTTCCCCTTTTTTACATTCGTGAGCAATACGTGAAAAGGTCTCAGGAATGCCAAGGGCGCCTGATTGACTGACAAATCTACAAAAGGTCTCGGGAATGCCAAACGCGCCTGATTGGCTGACAAATCTACAAAAGGTCTCAGGAATGCCAACAACACCTGATTGACTGACAAATCTACAAAAGGCATCAGGAATGCCAAAGGCGCCTGATTGACCGACAAATCTACAAAAGGTTTCAAGAGTGCCAAGGGTGCCTGATTGACTGGAAAATCTACAAAAGGTCTCAAGAAAGCCAAAGGCGCTTGATTGACTGACAAATCTACAAAAGGTCTCAGGAATTCCAAAGGCGCCTGATTGACCGGAAAATCTACAAAAGGTCTCATGAATGCCAAGGGCGCCTGATTGACTGACAAATCTACAAAAGGTCTAAGGAAAGCCAAGGGCGCCTGATTGACTGACAAATCTACAAAAGGTCTCCTGAAAGTCAAGGGCGCCTGATTGATTGACAATTACAAAAGGTCTCGGGAATGCTAAAGGTGCCTGATTGACTGACAAATTCACAAAAGGTCTCAGGAATGCCAAGGGCGCCTGATTGACCGACAAATCTACAAAAGGTCTCAGGAATGCCAAGGGCGCCTGATTGACTGACAAATCTACAAAATGTCTCAGGAATGCCAAGGGCGCCTGATTGACTGACAAATCTACAAAAGGTCTCAGGAATGCCAAGGGCGCCTGATTGACTGACAAATCTACAAAAGGTCTTAGGAAAGTCAAGGGCGCCTGATTGACTGACAAATTTACAAAAGGTCTTGGGAATGCCAAAGGCGCCTGATTGACTGAAAAATCTACAAAAGGCCATGAGAAAACCAAAGGCACCTACATGGTAGATAAATTAAAGAAAAGGACGCCACAAATGGACCAAAGAAAAAAGGGGAATAGGCGCGTTTTATTAAACGCTCACCCCACACCCTTTCGGGAAAAAAAAAAGAGAGGAAGTAGGCGTGTTTTATTAACACTCACCCCACCCAACACCCTTCGAAAAAAAGACGGGGAGTAGGCATGTTTTACTAACGCCCATCCTACTTAACGCCCTTTCGAGAAGGAAAAAAAAGAGATATAGAGGGAGTAGGCGCGTTTTATTAACGCCCACCCCACACCCTTTCGAGAAAAAAAAAAAGAGGGAGTAGGCGCGATTTATTAACGCTCACCCTTGCAAAAAAAATAAAAGGGGGCGTGTCCCATCAACACGCCACAAAACCGCCCCCCCACTTCATATTTCCTTCAACAAAAGGGAAATAACCACGAATAATTGATGCTTCAGGAAACCAAGAATAACAAGAAATACCAATAATAAATCAATAATTAACCAGACACCATAATATCCCACAAATTAAAAAAAAAAAAAAAAAAAGGAGAACAACAACAAACCAACACACATTATCCAGGAAACAAAGCTCCAACATAACCAAGGAAAGATAAAAAGGGAAAGATAACATAAAAAGGAAGCGCCTTCTTAGCCAACTCCTGCCGTTTCTTCTCAAGATCTGCGCGAACCTCTGACTCGGCGGTTTCGGCTCGCAACACCTCGTCGTTGGCCACCCCAACATCAGCAAGCAGCAGGTTCAATACATCCTTCTTACTAGCAGTCGCCTCGGAGCACCTCTCCAGTTCCTCCTCAAGCTTAGAGATCTGGCTGGATAGTTGGCCGTGAGGGTCATTACGACCCTTCACCTTCGCCAATAGCTCCTCCAACCACTTTATCAGAAACTAGACGTTGACTGCAGAGTGAACGGAAGTCTCCCATCCACGCATCTTCGTCGCGTCAATAGGCTCATCCCCTACACACGTGAGTTGCTCGGCGACTTCCAAGAGGTTCTTAGTCATATATATAACACAAAATGCGAACGTCTAGAAGACCCGCCTTCGCCATATGACAGACACTACGCTCCACAATATCTCTATAAGTATCGGCGAAAATGGTTGGCACCCAAAATCCATGCACAAGGGTGTGAGTGGCATGATCTACTCCAGCCTCGGGGGCACTAACCACTGAAGGGAAGCGAAGCGGTGAGTCTTCAGCATCTACTGCTACGATGGGGCCGGGCGGCATATTGGGAGTAAAAACATCAGGTTGTTTATCCAAGGGAACATAAGAACTGCTACCATCCATCCGAGCGCGTTTCACAGATCCATCACCACTAGGGACTACTCGTCGCACGTTGTCCGTATCAAGATTAACAGTCTCTTTGCGCTTCTTACCCATATCCTAGCGCCAACAATGAAACCTTAGCAAACAATCGAACGAAAAAAAAAAAAAAAAAAAGGGGGAAGGAACCAACCTCAGGAATTGACGAGCCAAAAGGGAGGTCAGCAGGCTTTGGACGAGACGCGGAAGAACTAGAGGAGGACTCAGAACCACTAGTAGAACCTGGAAAATGAAAGATGAGCACTATTGCGAGAAACAACTTGAATTTATAAAAAAAAAATGGTGGAAAGAGAGAGGAAAGAAGAATGACGAAAACGAAGACACGTATTAAATAAGAGGTTACCCGCAGGATCATTAACGGTTAGTGCCACGTGGGAAGAGAACCCACCAAAAACTGACCTGCTGGACTCGGACGGGCTCATCGATTGCAGGACGGCACTAGGAGACACTGGAAGTTCGCCCCTAGCACGGACAGTTTCAGCCCGAAGAGGGTGGACTAATGATACATGAAGACGTGGAGATACCCAACCAGTCCCCTTGGGAAGATTGACCCCAAGGTTTCTTAACTGGTCTACGAAAGAAATAGACGGACTACTACTTACACTCCTAGGAGGCTGCGACGCGCTCCTCCGATGACCCTGCTGAGGTTTTAAGGATGTAATGTTAGTGGAAGAACGTGGGTGCGGATCAGATAACTTGGCTGCTTCTCGTCTGGATTTTTTTAGAAGACTCTTCTCAGTCCAATCACTCTCTGGCATGTTCGGGTACTCTTCCATCACATAAGAGGGGGCTTTCCATCCCAGGCGATTGAAGCGAGGAGCTTCCTGAGAAAGTAATTCCCACCACCGATTTTATGAGAAAGAAAAATGGCGGCGATAAAAAAATAGACAAATGGAAAGCAAGGGAAACAACAAGTACCTGTGTTACCAAGGGACTAGCAGACGGTTTCACTTCTATCCGTGGAGGCTTACGATCAGAAAACGACTTCGCCCCCTTCTTTAGCCTTATGGGCTCATGACCCTCGGAAGGATCCCAAGAAGTCACTAAAGGTTCCAAAGAGCGACCTTTGGTGGCTGGAACAAGGTGATGCATAGCGGCTACGGCATCATCAAGTTTAATCCGAACGGATGCATGAAGTACTCGAAGGTTTTGAACACATAGGTCACGCGGGGGAGATGACTCACGCAAAAGGAAATTTAGAGCCCGACGATGCATGAAATCATGATACTCATGAGCTCCTTCAGTAACGGCCAAAGGGAGCCCCGGAACGGGCTGTCTAAATGAAAAATTGATACCTCGATCAGACAAACGCGTCGGCCCCTTGAAAACGAAGCGATCGAAACTGGCGATGACATCCCCAATATTAGAACTGCCCCAGGGAGGAAACCTACGAGGAATTCCCTGGTCAAACCCAACTTGCCAAGCTGCGCGCTCAGGGTTATAAGACATGGCGATGAACTTGCCAGCATGAAAACCAGGGAGATGACCGGGCAACACGGCCATTACTGAATCAAAATCTTCCTCCGCTAAAAGTTTTGATGAATCCAACTCTGTATCAAAAGGCACAGTGAAGTCATAATGCATCGTACCTGATCGATTGTTTTGATTAGGAAACGGTTCAAAGTCTTTAGCTATGTCCAGTGCTTGGGAAAGTTGCCTTTGGGAACCTTCCCTTTCTGATACCAAAGAGCCATCCGAGGATAACCATAAGCGACTGGAACCTTCTTGACCGAGCCATCGTATTGTCTGATGTCTTCATCACGAAAAATTGCTAACTCATTAGGATCGGGCGCGTAGAGGGGTACGTGCTCCCAGGTCCACGCTTGCATAGCAGAACAAATCTAAATGATGATACAAGCCGCCTAAAAACATAGGAGCGAGCGGGAAAGAAACACCACGAGATAGCAACACCGCCATCGACACAAGTTCACTTTTGATGGTATCTTGGGGATTGTACTCTAATATGTCATGACAAAGCCAAAACAAGATAAAAGCAGCTAACTCCGCACGAGGATGCTTCTCCTTTCGTTTGGGGGAAATAACTTTCCCATCTACTAATCGCGGGGCCCAATACTTGATCCAAAGAGGGAAGGAAGCGCGTCGGTGGGTCTTAGTGACCCATTCAGAATCGGCCTTTGCTGGAGTTGGCGAGCCATGAATCGCTTCGTAAGCACAAATAGAGCTGGAAAGCAGTCGCTCACCTGTTGGACGCGCTGGAGGAGATTTTTCCTCCTCAGCCCAATTGTCCTTCCCCTTTTTGGCGGATTTCGGCGCCTCTTTCTTCCCCGCGCCAACAATCTTCTTGTCTTCACCTTGTTCTGGTGGCGTCTGGCCTTTCCTCACTAACTCACTTCGAGAAGCGTCCTTACAGTCTAACAGATAAGTCCACAGTGCCTTATCCTCGTCATCCAACGCGCCATAAATAGCTGCCTCGTCATACGAATGACTACCATGGATGGGCAACCCCGTAAGGGCGACTACATATTCTAGGATTATGGTTGCTTCTCCCCACGCTGTAAAAAGAGTATGGACAGGAGGTGCCCAGCGATAAAAAAGCCATATTATGTCGCGCTTACATCTGTTTACCTCTCGCTTGATGGATGAATTTATAGCCTCGTCAATACCTTCTTGGCGGAGGATAGCCAGGTGACCGGGATTGGAACGTAACACGGCTTAAATTACCTGGCTATCATTACGTCCTCAGACTCGCTGGATTCCTCAGAACTATTGTTAGTAGTGCTACTAGACATGGAGCGTGCAGGGGTGTCTGATTTAAAGGAAAAAAAAAGAAACTACAGAAGGAAAAGATGAGAGAAGAACAAACCGATGAACTTATATAGGAGTCCCTTGGCTCGAATGAAACGGTTGCAAAGTGGGGAACAGTAACCGGCAGAAACTGAAAAGGTGAACCTTCAAAATTCGAACGTGGCGGTTACATAATCTGCACGATGGGAATACCAAGCTTCATCTGAACTCGTGGAGTCGATAGAAAGGAAGAACCCTCGTCCATAACGCCTCAAGTGGAAAAGGGGGGAAATGAGCTCAAAGAGAAATTCTGTGACTACTGGGTTATTTTGCAATTAACCCAATAGTCAGGGGACTAATGTTGATACATGAAAAATAATATCACTTAATGGGTTTTGGGTGCCCCCAAAGGGGTGACCAAGCCAAGTAGAAAACATGGGGACTTGGGGACTATGCCCAATTCCAACAAGAAAGTGTTCATTAAAAGGAAAGGACAAGGAACGGATTAGTGAATAAGAATGAGGTTATATTAAGGAATGGTATTAGGAGTAATTAAGGAAGGTTAGGACATGTGTCATGATGTCATAAAAAGAGGGGCTTTTGGGAAAACCTATATAAGGAAGGACAGGGAACTCTCTCTCTTACTATTCTTGGTATAGTGAGGTCACTTGGTGTAGCTAGGACAGGTAGAACCTAAATCCAAAATCACCTCTCAATAGTTGCCTCTATTTATTTTTTTGGAAGACTTGAAATCCTAATGTTTCTGTGTCATCTCCGCAGAGGCTCGCAATCGCAATATGGAGATGGAAAAGCAGTTGGAGGATGTTAAGGTAGAGAAGCAAAATATGGATGATGAGCTCAATGGTCTGGAGGCTCGTCATGAAGAGGAGATGGAGGATGAGGGTGCTGACAAGAAGAAGAAGATGAGCACACTTCATGTTGAGTATGCTGTCAAGATTACTAATGCATGTAGAGCCACCATTCTGCACGAGCGCCAAAGAGCTGCTGCTGCTAATGTTGTGGTTCCTCCAGAACCTGTTACAGAGCCAATTGCTCCTGGTGTGGTGCGACCGAAGGCGAAGATCAGATGGTGTAGATGGGGCAAAACGAGTTGTTGGTTTTTACGGAATTGAGGAGATGACCGTGCGGAGGAGACTCCTTGAACCGAGCGAACTGTCAAACCTCACACAGATGCACTGCAAGAAGGGAGTGCTTTGAATTCGAGAGATCAATCTGTAGTACTCAGGCCTAAACCAATACAATGGCCATTCCAGAGTAAATTCAGTCACAAGAGAGGATGGGTCGATCTATAGGAGGGAAGCTGAGAAATGTGTGAGATCAATGGTGATCGAAGATTGTAGGAGTGTTGTGTATTCTGAAAAATAAGATAAGTTATGAATGATTGAATTTGCTCTGTTGAGAGTTGGATTGTTAATCTCGTGTTGTCTGTTTGACGTGAGATTATCCTTGTTTCAATCATGATTCAGAGATTTATTTATATTGCTGGAATTGAAAACACCATGACCTCATGAAGTGTGACAGTTGATGGAATCAAAGAATGGGGAAGTGGAAATCGTGTTAAAACCAGTTGCTCAACGTGCGGAGACTTGGTTGATTTTCCATCAACTACTTTGTTAACTCCTTCAACTGATTGAACGACTTGCTCACATTCTCATCGTGTGTATGAACACACGTGCCGTAGACCGCCAGACCAAAACCCTAGTTAATATCCCCCCATGTAACACGATTGATGTCTTGTGTGATTGTGGAGTCTGCAAGTCAGACGTGTATTTAGTTAGTCAGTTGTTGACTTCATGACTTCATGGGACGATGAGTCCTTGTTTTGTTGAGTCGAACGTGATTTGGAAATGTTCTGAGACTCATGAATTGAACATGTCTGTTGAGACAGAGATATAATGCGTGAATAAGCTAACATGAGCAAATATTGCTCACTCGATGAATTGTTGAATATTGATAGTTGAACCAGTATTCCTTGGTTTGAGCAAATATTGCTTAACTGAGCAAATGTTGCTCATTCGATGAATTATTGGTAGCATGACCAAATAAGATACTGGCAATTGAACCAAGTATGATAAATAAAATGTTGATCACGGGATCAACGTAAAATTATTAGCGTTTGAATCTGGAATTATGAACCTTGGACTCAAAACCCTAATTTGATCAATTGATGATTAACTGATGGTTCATTAAAAATTAACCACGGAGCGAAAGGAGGGACCGGCTACATGGTATTATGGATCAACCATGTAGCACCCAGATGCTCACGTGAGCAAATATCAAGGTCTCCTGAAGACCAGTTGATTTGATTAAAGGATGATTAAATGCTGGTTTAATCATTTATTAAAATAATGCTCGTCTGAACCTTAGGTAATAAAACCTAATTAATTATGAAGATGTGAGGGACCGACCAAGGGGTCATGAAACCGGTCCTGGGTAGTCACGGGATCGAATATCGATCGTCTTATGAAGTTCCAAGTTGTTTGGAAGAGTTTTGGACCTAATACGTGCAATTGCGCATATTAGGTCAAAATTGTCAAAATACATGGGACCGGCCTCTTTCAAGCCAAAGAGCCAACCCTGGCCAGTCAAGGTAACATGCTCACGTCACCAAAGTGTTCGTATCTCAGTTATGAGAATTTTGGTATTTTCTCGTGTGCGTTTGAGCAACATTTTGAGAAAATATGAAGAAATCAGGGATTTTTGCTGAAACCGTGAAAACTTCATGAGATGAAGGAAAAATAATAAAATAATGAAGGAATCATAAAGTGTGGGACCGGCTATGGCCAAGGCATGGCCGTAGGCCAAGGCCCGGTCCCATGGTATTTTTCCTAATTTTATTACGTTTTCATGATTTTAGGGAAATATCATAAAACCAATGAGTTTTGTTGAAATCAAGGAGTTTCCATGAGACGAGGAAAACATAAAAAATAATAATAATAAAATAAGGGACGTGTGGTACCTTTGGGGCATGGTTGGTTTGGGCTAGGGCCCGGTCCCGTGAGTTTTCCCTAATTTTATGTATTATTTCATGATTTGAAGGAATTTTCATAATTTGAAGGAAACATCATGAAATCAAGGAATTTCATGGGATTAAGGAAACATGAAAAATATAATAATAATAAAATAAGGCATGTGGGGCCAGCTAGGGCATGACCGGACGGCTATGGCCCGGTCCCACGGGTTTCCCTAATTTTATATTATTTTTCATGGGATCAAGGAAATATCATGAGATTAAGGAGTTTTCATGAAACTAGGGAAATAATAATAAAATATTAAGGATTCATGAGGTGTGGGACCGTCCATGACTAGGGCATAGCCGGCCAGCTAGCAGATACGGTCCCGTGACACCTTTCCCAATTTTATATTATTTCCTTAATGCGAAGGAAACACCATGAAACTGAGGAGTTTCCTTAACACAAAGGATATTTGTTGAAATGAAAGGATTTTCATGAGATCAAGGAAAATAATAAAAATATGATAAAATATAAAATTTGGGCGTGGGACTGGTCACGGCATGACTGCCAGTAGTGAGCCCCGATCCCTGCGCCTTGGTTAATATTTTATTATTTATTATTTTCTTCCTATTTTGCATAGGTTCATCGTCTCGTCGTATTCTGAAATACTCATTCGTGTGTTCAGGTGCTCGTTAGTGCATTATTGTTAAATACACTTGCACCGTTTTGATCGGGCCTTACTCAAAGGTAGCTCAGATGCCCGTACGTTGAATATTTATTACTAACCCATGGAATTCTGCTGGGAAGAACCATGAATTGAAGTAACGAAATATTATGAAAATATTGAATATTTTCCGAGGATTGATTAATGAATCTATTGATTTTGAGAATAATTAATTAATGGCTCTATACTAGCACGATCGTCTAGGAGCATTAATTATTCAGAAATTGAGTGATATAAGCTTGTTGAAGCGTCATATTTCTTTCATATAACTAGGGAAAACATTGTTACATCCTGAAGACGTTATTGCTCTATACTAGCAGGCAAGATGTATAGGAGCCGTCTAATCTTTCGATTCTATATAGAAGTAATTGCTGAAATTGCTCAGTATTTATGAGATATGCCGTTGCCTCAGCTGAGAGACTACATATCCATATATACTCCGAGAGACAATATTCTCAGTCAGAGATTCTTGTGGCATGAGCTTTCATGCTTTCGATAAGAGACACGAGCATCAATATTCGTCTGATTGCTGGATCAGGAATACTTATAATTATGGGTTTACGATTTTAGCCTTTGTCGAAAATCCACCATCTACAGATGGATACCGAGCAAGATATTCCTGGCGATGAACAAGCTTGAGTTTATTAGTTTTCTTACTTTTTTTTGCTTTGCTTTCTAAGAACTCTTTATCCTTTTCTTTTTGTGTTAAGGCCTCGTGTTGTTTTCGAGGTGATGCGAAAATACTGCTTGTTGGGTCAGTCATCATGCTCCTTCCGAGGAAATGTTCAATGGTTTGATTAGTTAGCATGCTAACTAAGTCCTCTTCTGTTTTGGAGGCATTATTTGTTGAGATTATTAGTCCCACATGGTTGGGTTATTTAAGATCCTGCGGTTTATAATCTATCAGGGCCTCTCCACTCATTGCCAATTGGTTTTGAGTTGGATGCCCGTATTCTAATATGGTATCAGAGCAGGCTATTTGTGTCGAGTCAGTTGACCGCACCTTTACTCGCGTCACCCGATTTAATTGTCCACGTGTTTGTAAGACCCGCCGAGGCTACACGTGAGGGGGCGTGTTGAGATTATTAGTCCCACATGGTTGGGTTATTTAAGATCATGCGGTTTATAATCTATCAGGGCCTCTCCACTCATTGCCAATTGGTTTTGAGTTGGATGCCCGTATTCTAATATTATTTTGCTAATCATTTTTTGGTAAGTCCTCAAATGTGGGAGGCAATTAATACTTTTGTTGAAGTAATTATCGATGTGTATGAAAGTTTTTGTTGTTTAACTTTATCATATAATGTTCTTATTTTGGTGGCTCTGAGGGTAGCTTTTGTGCATGCTATCGATCCAACCATGGGTGACAAGGCCAAGGAGTGATCGGTTCCTTAATTTGACAGGGCATCTCTTACGGTGTTTGGAGTATGATAAATTTCCCTTCTCGCCTTAGTTTTGTGCCTTCTTGGGCTTGGTTTTTAATAATGTCATGTTTAGGTTACACTTGACCCTAGGTTAGGTGATCAGATGTTTGAGTCACTCGTTGTTAGCCATCATTTTGAGGGCGATATCTCGGTCGAGTGATTATTGCCTTAGCCAGAGACAAGTTCCTCAATTCTGGATACCTCCTGCTATGGCAGGACATCATCTGATTTCGTGATCGTGATGGCATTACCTTAGTTCTATGTCCGTCTTAGGTAGTTTAGGGTGTTCTCCTCTTCATCTTGCTTCACAAGGCTATATGGCATTGCCTTAGGTCTGTGTATCCGTCTTAGGCAGGTTAGGCATTTTTCCCGCATCATTCTTTGAAGAATGTAAGGTGTGGCTAGCACCGTGCCATGATCTTGATGGGATTTTGTTGAAATGCTTGTTATGAAATGATTATTCTACATGCAAGTGAAAGAAATGAAAAAATTAAAACAAAAATTTAACGCAAAAAACATAAATAAACAGATAGACAATTAAAAAATCAAAGTAAATAAAGATAAGTGAGCAAAAAAAGGAATTTTATTATTCTCTAAAGAGGGTTTATAGACCCTTAGTATATTCAAGTAAGGTTTCATGACCTTTTACAAGTAGGGATTCAAACCATGTTTTCATAATTTGACCTTCTATGTGATAGACTGTTTAAGCATTATATTGCTTTAGGTACTTAATATTCCATGGGCGTTCCAGTTCTTCCCCATTAGGTTTGAGCAATATTTTTTTTTTTGATAAAGGGAATATATTGATTAGATGAAAATTTTACATTTGTCTTCCTCTACTAGTGCAGAGATATAATCTGGAAAGTTTTCAATAAAATGGAAATCAACAAACTGTTCCCTGGCTTTTTTTGCAATGTCATGAGCTGTATTATTACATAGTCTTGGTATTGACTTACAAAACCAAAATTTACTACTATTGAACTTATTTTTAATAAATTGAATTGTATTCTGATTGAACCAATGAACCTGTAGTTCCTCCCCAGCTATGGAATTCACCACTGTTTCGCAATTCATTTCAAAAATCACTTTTGTTGCTCCAATATCTTCCATCCAGTCTGCGGCTACCTCTAATGCCTTGCACTCAAAGTACTCAGCCCCATAATCTTACTCCACCTCCTCATTGAAGCATATTCCTTTCAACCCTAAGCAATATGTATGCTCCATCACCTGCCTTGGCGATGAATGTGAGTGGTCCTTCCCATATGGGTGCAAATTTTCCCGACTCGCGCTGGTATGGCGGGATCTCACGCAAGACTTTATCGCCTGGGCTTAATTGTCTCTGATGAACACGTTTGTTGTATTCTCGAGCTAACCTCTGATGGTAATTTTCTATCCTTTGAAGAGTTACTTCTCAGTTTTCCTCGAGATCGTGTAGCTTAGCGAGTATCATGTCCGAGGTTAGGTTCTTTTCCCAAGCCTCGGTCTTATTCGTTGGGATCATCGCTTCAGTCGGTATGATTGCTTCTGTTCCATATTGTTAGAGCACTGCTCGTTCGAACTCTCATGCGTTGCTATCTCAAGCATGTTTGTCAATGTTAGTGATCAAAACTATCAGTCTTGATTTATAGTCTACTATAGCTAAGTCTCGGACTAGGATAGAAAGTGTAGTTGAGCTCAAGAACTCCATGGCGATCATCATACAGGACGAAGGACTACTCAAGGAACTGGTGGAACTTCATCATCTAAAAGGTATGTGGAGACTTGAACTTATCTATCACTCAAAAGTCTATCTACTCTATCTCCTATCTTGAGACAAAAGTCATTTTGCTATATAGACTTTGATTATACACATTTGCTATTTCGAGCCGAGTTTATCTCGCCTATCTATTTCTCGAAATATGTGTTGGTAAGCTTTTGCTATGGCCAAGTTCATCTTTACCTAGTGACGAAAGTCATGTTATGTTTCAATCACTTTGAAAATGGCTTTGACGAAAAATAGTTTGTGAATAACAACTATATAACATCCTCTAAGAATGTTTCAATGATTGAAATGAGAGTTTAGATTATATAACCATTGTTGGATATAATCATTGTGTGGAAATGCATATATGTATAAGTCCTTATTCCTTGAACCGAAGTATGCTTACTTTGTTGATCAGGAAAACCGGAACAACAGTCCGTGAACCCAGTCCGTGAACTGTCGTAGGTTTTCATCCCGAGAAAATCTGCTAGAGTTTGTAAACTTCTTCCGGGAACTTAAGTCCGCGAACTTAGTCCGCGTACTTGAGTTGGTTATTTCTAAAGACGATTATTTGTGAACTTATACTTATATAAACTAAGGGATGCAATTTGCAAACCGTGGCTATAAAGTTCATGAATCGATTCGAGTGAATCAAATCGTTTTTACTTCGATTGTGTCTTGTATACTTCTATAAGATCTAAGCAATTGAACAACTCTCTAACTAGTTCATTTGAGTCATTTGAACTAGTTATGGTGAAGAAGAATATGGTTGATATGAAAGTGCTCATATGGCTAACCATTTGGTTAACTATTTTTGAACCAACAAATGTACATGTTTGGGTACGGTTACACAAACCCAGAAACGTGTAATTCATTTGTGTGTAACAAGCTAAGTTTTCGATCCAACGGTTGAAAGATATTAGCTTGAATCTAATCAGGTTTTCATCTAACGGAGAATATTGAATGCTTTGTTACTAAGCTAACATTGATTGCAAACCCTGATTTGAAAGACCATATAAGGGAGAACTCTAGCAACTGGGAAACCTAATCCCCACACCTCTTGTGTGATACTAGTTGTATAGCTAGAGTCGATTCTCCTATAACCTTAGGTTTCTACTGAGACCCTGTAGGTTAACGACTTGAAGACTTCATTGGGATTGTGAAGCCAGACTGATACTACTTTTTTGTAGTTGTGTGATCTGATCTTGTTGTTTCTATCGTATTGAGTACAATCGTAACGATTGGCTTGAGATTGATATCTCTGATAGGCAAGATATAAAAGTAATCACAAACATCTTCGTCTCATCGTTTGTGATTCCACAATATCTTCTTTCGCCGCGTCGATTAAGATTATTGTGAGGTGATTGATAATACTAGGCTGTTCTTCAGTAATATAAGTCTGGGTTATCAGTTGGTTCCTGTTCACCTTGATTTATCAAAAGACGAAACAAAACTCGTAGGTATCTCTGTGGGAGACAGATTTATCAAAAGCCAATTAATCCATATTCTTCCTCAGTCATGCTTGGGCTGACTAGCAGAGCAAGTACAAAAAAGCGTACAAGTATTAGTGGCATAGCAAAAAAGCGTGACTCGTCATTAATATGTTTGCTCGCGGTAATTATAGCCTCTCGGGAGAATCGATGACTGCATCTTTGATGCACTGCTAGTACTAGTACATCTGAGAATGATTAATTGGCTAGTTGTAAATAGCCCCAGGGCTATGAAACAAAGGATTATCTCGGATCTAAACCGAGGTATTGACGGCGATTCTCAAATATCGCAGAACATAATGTGATACGGATCAAATGGTAATGAATTAAACTTTATCTTTGCGGATCGGCGATGACTCGGGCGATCAAATCGTTTTCAACTCAGTGCATTAAATTTTCATTTTTCGTTTTTCTGTATCAGATATCATCAATTCAGGTGATTTTAATGATTGGTGGTAAGAATTATCATCGACTATGATCACCAGATGGTATCAAAATCATCGTCAGTTTATTTAAATTCTATAGAAAATGGATCAAGTTTTAGATCTAGCGTAGGAAAAATAATTTGGATAAATCAAATTTTGTTTCAATGGAGAATCATAAATCAGATGATGCTCTATCTCTGTTTATTCCTGATGAAGTGATAGATGAATGCTTGGATGAATGGAGATTTAGTTTAATTGGGAGATTGAATTTAGTGAAACTAAAGATGGAGGTCGTTGACTCTTCCTTGAGAAAACAGTGGAAGATAACAGGTAAACTTCAACTTATATTATTCCTTTAGGTAAAGGATTTTTTATCATCAAACTTAAAAATGAAATTGATAGGAATTATATTTGGAAGGGTTTGTGGACTGTTGAGAATCAGGATTTAACTCTTAGAGCTTGGGAGCCAAATTTTAATCCTGAAAAGCAGAAAACATCAAAAGTATTTGTGTGGGTATTTTTTCCAGGATTAAGTATTGAATATTGGAAGGAATCTATACTACTTCAATTGGGTAATAAAATTGGGAAGGCAATCAGAGTTGATTCTACAACCTTGAAGAGATAAAGTGGTTATTATGCAAGTGTTTTTAGTTGAACTTGATTTAGAAAAATTCATTCCTAGCAAAATTTGGGTTGAATCAAAATATGGTAAGTTTGAGCAGAGTATACACATTCCTAAAATTCCTAAGTATTGCAATCATTGTAAGAATATTGGTCATCATGTTGCTGAATGTAGATTTAAGAAGCAAGATCAACATCAAGATTTTTAGGCTCAAGCAAAACCAAGAAAAGTTTGGAGACATAAGATCAAAGAAGTGCAAATTCCTCCAGTAATTGGATTTGACATTTGTGACTCTTCAAAAGAAAAGTGCCAAGAAACTCCAACTTCAGTTTGTCAAGCAGAAAAAAAATTTAGTGATGAAGAAACAGTAGATGCAGTTATTCTTCCAATAAATTTCCCCGGTGAAACATCAAACTTTGGAAGTTTTCATGTCTTGCAAGATAAATCTGAGGAACTACCAAGTTTGTTAGAGTCTCTTCATGAATTTCCTGCTCTGCCAGTAAACAAGATTCTGGAGGTAAATTCAGTTACTCCTTCTATTAATAATGTAATAAATGTTCTTAATACTTCTCAAAAGGGGAGCACTAAAACCACAGAGATTGAAGAATTGTCAAAGGCAGTTGTGAAAAATAAAGGAAAGATTACAAAGCCTATCAGAAATGTCACTACTAGAACACAAGCTGCTCAGAGTTCAGTTGTTAGTAGGAATGGTAGTAAACTTTTAGCAGGAATGAGAAGTCCTAATTCTTCTCAAATTTCTTCTAAATGAGAGTGGCTTATTGGAATATCAGAGGCTTAAGAAGATCTAAAGCCAAAGATAAATTAAGGAGTTTAGTTAGTAATTTCAGTCCTTCTTTAGTTTGGATTTCTGAGCCAAAAATAAGGGTCAATTCTAATTCTTGTATAAATCTTAGGCTCCCTGGAATGAATAAAAATGTTATACATAATTCTTCTGATACAAATAAAGGCAATATTTTTGTTGGTGTGGAATTCATCAATACAAGAACCAATAGTTGTTTCAAGTACTAAGCAACAAATAACAGTGGAAGTTGGTGGTCATTTGATTACTGGAATTCATGTTGCATCATGACTGTAAATAGGAAAAAATTATGGGAAGATTTAGTTCATATTTCTGAGTTAAACAAACCTTGGATGCTTATTGGTGATTTTAATACAGTTCTTAGCATTGAGGAGAAAAAGGGTGGTAGAAGTCCATTAACTTCAGCAATGTTGGATTTCAATAATTGCATTCAGAGTTGTGAATTATTATAGGCTCCAAAAACTGGTTTGGAATTTTCATGGTGTAACAATAGAGTGGGGGCAAAAAGAATTGTTTGTAACTTGGATAGAGCTTTTTTTAACTTAAAATGGATTGAAGCCTATCCAAGTTGGAGTTATAAAGTTGGAACAAGGGGTACATCAGACCACAGTCCTCTTTTTGGAGCTAATGCCACAATCCCTAAACCTACTAATGCTCCTTTTAGAGCTCTGAAAGTTTGGATGTCTCAAGAGAATTTTAAGTCAGTTATTGAAGAGGCTTGGAGAACTGAAGTAAGAGGTAATCCTGGTTTCATCTTTCTCAGCAAATTAAAAATTTTGAAAAAAATCTTAAAGGATTGGAATTGGAATGTATTTGGGGATGTTAAAAAGAAGCTCAAGCAAGCAGATGGAGAAGTTTCGAAAGCTTCCTTATTATCTGATGCAAATCCTAGTGATAACTTTCTATTGAATAAATTGGTTGTAGCTAGAGGTGTTCAAGAATTTCTTACTCAACAGAATCAAGAAATTGAAAAACAAAAAGCTAGAGTGAAATGGTTGAAGGATGGTGCTGCAAATACAAAAAAATTTCATGTGAATATGAAGATAAGACAAATGCAAAATACTATATCTGAACTTGAAAATAGTGAAGGTGAAATGATTTCTTCTCAACAAGGTATTTCTGAAATTTTGGTTCAATACTTTGAAGATAAATTCAGAGCTCAAGAAGTACATATAACAGAAGATATTTTTGAAGTTGTGCTTCATGTGATAACACTAGAATATAATGAGATATTAGAGGCCATTCCCACTAAAGAAGCGATAAAAAGAGTAACCTTTGAATTGGATCCAGATAGCTCTCCTGTACCATATGGTTTTGGTGGTTGGTTCTACAGGCTAGCTTGGGAGGTTATTGAAGATGATCTAGTAAAGGCTATATAATTTTGTTGGCAAAGAGGTTTCATTCCAGCAGGCATGAACTCTAATTTTATAAAACTTTTGCCAAAAGTTAAAAATGCCAAGAAAGCAAATCAATTCAGACCAATTGGATTAATGAATTTCTGCTTCAAGATAATTACAAAGATCATTACTTCTAGATTAAGCTGCATGGTTAATAAATTGGTTTCTCCACAACAAAGTGCCTTTATAAAAGGGAGAAATATTCAAGAGCAAATTGTTTTGGCCTCAGAGATGATTAATGAATTGGAAACAAAAAGAAGAGGAGGAAATGTGGGTTTAAAGCTTGATATCTCTCAAGCTTATGATTCCTTGAGCTGAGAATTCCTCTTTCTTGCATTTCACAAATTTGGTTATTCTGAAAAGTTTATTCATTGGATAGATATTCTCTTAAAATCTGCAATGGTGTCAGTGCTGGTGAATGGAGGCCCAGTTGGATATTTCAATGTAAGTAGAGGGTTAAGACAGGGAGATCCTCTTTCCCCTCTACTTTTTGTGATTGCTGAAGATGTTCTTAGCAGGAAATTGAGCTTAATGGTATCTCAGGGGCAACTACATCCAATGTTAAATAGGAATGGAGTGCAACCAACTCATATCTTCTTTGCAGATGATATTTTCTTATTCTGCAATGGAGATAGAAGAAATGTAAGAAAACTTATGGGGATTCTAGCAGATTATCAAGCTTCTTCAGGGCAAATGGTTAGTCTGACAAAGAGCAAATGTTTTGTTGGAGGCACAAGTACTACAAGAAAACAACAGATTGCAGAAGATTGTAATATGAGCTAATCAACCTTCCCAGATAAATTTTTGGGAGTTATGATATCTCCAGGGCATATTAAATCGCAGCATGTTTGGGGGTTTGTGGAAATGTTACAAGATAATCTAACAAGCTGGAAAGGAAAGCTCTTGTCATTACAAGAAAGGTTGATTTTGGTTAAGTTTGTCCTATGCAGCATACCTATTTACAGTATGTCTGTTTATACGTGGCCAAAGAAAGTTCTTAAGGAAAGTGAAAAAATCATTAGAAACTTCTTATGGTCAGGAGATCCATCGGTAAGGAAGACAATTACTCTTAAATGGGAAAAGACATGTTCTCCAATTTCAGAAGGTGGTTTGGGTATAAGACAACTTGAAAATATTAACAAATCTATGTTAATGAAACTATTTTGGAGGATAAAAAATGGCATAGATGAATGGTCAAAATTCTTTCAAAAAAAAATTCAGGACAAAAATGGTAATTGGATCACATATTATAAGAAATCATCCATTTGGCCTGGTATTAAGTGGGTTACTTATGAAGTCTTTGAACTGTCTAGATGGATAGTTGGAACTGGAGAGCATATATCAGTATGGTCTGACATTTGGATTAAAGAAGTTCCATTAAAAATACTTTATCCAGAAAATGATATAATGCTACAAAATCCTGATATGAAAGTAGATCAACTAATCAAGGATGGTGTTTGGACAATTCCTGATTACATGCTTGAATTCTTTGAGCTTTCTGAGTTACCAATGCTAGATGGTAAAGGAGATATGAGGATATGGACTGGCACAAGCACAGGTGAGTTTTCAGTAGCTTCTGCTTATGAATGTATTAGAAAGAAGTTTCAAAATATGCATTGGACTAAAACAGTTTGGAACAGAGCTATTCATCCAAATGTTTTTGGAAATGTATGGAAACTAGTAAGAGGAGTAGTACCTGCAGATGAAAAAATGAAAATAAATAAAATTTCGGCTAGCTTCAAGATGTCCTTTTTGCAAGAATTCTGAAGAAAATTTAGATCATATCCAGTGGTATTGTGACTATAGTGAAATCATATGGAAATGGCTAGGGGGCATTTTTAATTTCATGAAACCAAAATCATTTGAAGAGGTTCTATCTTATGCTAAACAGAAAAGTCCCGCAATTAAAGAACTTTGGAAGGTTGTTGCTCTTGTAACTATGAAAGAATATAACAGAGAAGAACTTCAGAAAAAAATTGTTACATTTACAAAGGAGAGTGAAGTTAGAATGTCTGGTACAATGTCAAATTTTGCATATGATCTCCAAGTTCTAAAATTCTTTGATATGAAGTGCAGAAGAGTGAAGACTGGAAAAATAACTGAAATTTTCTTCTATCTACCTGATCCTTCCTTTTTCCTCATTTGATGTGATGGTGCATCAAGAGGCAACCTAGGAGTAGCTGGATATGGTTTTATAGTGAGGAAATAGAATGGTGTTTTTGAATTTGCAGTATCAGGTGGTTTGGGGACTGGTACAAACTATCTTGCAGAAATATATGCAATCATTTGTGCAGGTGAATAGGCAGTAAGTAAACATATTCCCAATGTATGCTTTAGATCAGATTCTCAAGCAGTCATTCTATCCTTTCAATCTGGAAAAATACCTTGGTGGGTTTCAACTAGATGGAATGTGATAAAAGCAGCTCTTCAAGCATGGTACTTTGTACACAATTACAGAGAGATTAATACATCAGCTGATTCCTGATAGACGCATTTATGTGTCTATTTGGATTTCAATTATGTATAATGTTAGTGCTCGATTATGTACTTATTTGGTTATTTTATGTCTTTGTAGGTGTTTTTGGAGAAATAAGCTTTTGCGGCGAAATTGGCTCGAAAAGTGGTCCTGGGAGAAAATTACTAAAGGCACCCAGAAGAGGCACTACAGGCACCCCAAAAGTATGTTGGAGACTCCCCAGAAAAGTCATAAATATACCCTAGAAGAATTGCTAAAGGGAACCTGACAGTGGATAAGGGGTAACCTCAGGGTAATTGCTATTCGCACCCCTACTCTGGTTAGGGGGCATCCCTTCTTCATCATTCAAAAGACGAATTTGGCGGGAAACCTCGAGTTCAAAATTCAGTGCACCTGCAAAGTAGGGATGGTCATGGGGCGGGTATGCCAATCCCAGTCACTGCCCCGTTCGTAAAAAAAAATACCCATACCCTCCCCATTACCCACATGAATTGGGGCGGGGCGGGTATGGGCAATACCCGTATGGGGCGGGTTTCTCATGGGTTACCCGTAACACGGTGTTAATACATATATGTATTTATGATCAAAACTTAAAAAAAATAAAAAAAAAAATAAGAATAATGCATTCTAAAATTTAAAATTCGGAAATTCATCTTAAAGTGAACAAAAGAATCTGTAAATGACTTTTTAGTTTTGCTACTTTTTCCTTTCTCATTCAATCTTCGTCCATGTTAACCATTGCATTATCTGTATCGTTTTCACTATTTTAACTTTTAGAGAATGTGTCTGATCACAACGAAGAAGCGAAAGTGATGAATATACAAGAACGATCAAGAATATAATAAATGAAAGAAGTGGTAGAAGTATAAAAATAAATGAAAGAAAGCTCGACTAAGTGGTAGAATTATAAAAATTCGATACGAATTCTAGCATAAAAGTCTAAACCCTTATAATATGAAAGCTACGGGGCGGGTATGGGGCGGGGACCTTGAATCCCATCCCCACCCCATCCCCGTAGCTTAGGTTTCGGGTATTACCCATACCCGACCCCATCCCCATTTATGCGGGTAAAACCCTACCCAAACGGGACGGGTACCCACGGGGATGGGTTTGGGTGGGGCAAATGGCCATCCCTACTGCAAAGACCTGGATTGAATCTGGCAAGATTTTCTTACATATTTCTCGGAGGTTTAGATTGGTATTGGCCTATAACGATTAAACAGGGTTGGTAAAGGATTTGGTTGCGAGAAAAATGAGGTTTATCATCACTTTTCGATAAAACAGATAAACAAATACTCTCGGGTTTGTTTGGATGTTTGAGATTTTTGGTGAGATTCAATCACTCAATTTTATTGAGCTGGACTTTCAGGGATGAACAGAGCTATCACGGGTACTGGATTCATTTAAATTGGGTTGTATCATCGAAATCCGGCTAAACAGGGAAAGGTATATACTCGGATATTTTCTGTTTTAAACTCGGAAGTTACGTGAGACAGGGAGGAGAATAGATTCTGTGAGATTTCTTTCTATCTCTTGCGAGAGTTTTGGCTGAGTCAGAGAAGCCGCGTAGAAGATAAAAAAAGAAGAAGAAAAATACCGAGACTTGCAGGAAAGGAATAGATATTCTTTTGATATTTTTACGTCTGATGGATATATATAAGGAGTTGTACGCTTCTGGGGGAGGTTTGAAAAAGTTGGGGTGACCGAACGGAGGTGATTGGGTAGCTGCAGGTGGAGTTGCAGAGTCGTAGCAGCAGCAGGAGGAAGAAGAAGAAGAGCTGAAGAACATAAGACCCTGTTGGACAGTCGCAGAGGCAGTCTTATTTAAACAACACAACAAAAGTATCGTTGTTCATCAATAATAGATCACATATATTATCAGCTTGTCATCTTTTCTCTGTAACAGATCAACACCCGTTGTAAGAGCTGTTTGTAACGCCAATACAGCGTTGCAAACTGTCTGCTTTATTAGTTTTCTCTTGTTTTTCACCTATTTGAGCTATGAACAACTATTTTGAGCACGTGAATAATATGAGGAGATAAACCCCAACACTGGGATGACGGAGGAAGCCATATTTCATGCGTGTGGTAATTATATTTAATTCTTTCATGACTTTTTGCATGGATTATTAATTGTTTTATGGTTTCTATTGAATGATTGTGATTTCAATTGATGGGTTATACTTAGGTTAAGTCTTTTGATATCCCATTCTTTAGATATACAGTCGTTGCTTTTCAAAAATCTACCTTGGCAAAGAAACAGAGTCAATATTTTATTTGAGCTATAATTGTTTGGAATAAATATATGAATCGCATGAATGAGTTTATGGTGGAATCCTGAGTCTCAGTAATCTCGCGTTTTTTGTGACAAACTTGTGTATACATTTTTATTTATTTTATTTTTAAGTCTGAAATCGAATCTCATCAAGTCCGAGTTGAACGAACTTTTCTTACCACTTTCAAAACAACATCAATTTTTGGCGCCGCCGACGTGGACTTGTATTTAGATTTGTTTTAGGTTTATTTTTATTATTTTTTGTTCTCTTTTACGCCTTTGGTATTTTTTTGATTCTTTTCAGATTTGGAGCGAAGCTACAAGGAAAGAACAAGTGCTATAAAAGGAAAGCATCGCCAAAGAAGGAAAGGAAAGAGGAGTCCAAGGAGTGAAGAAGATTTTGTCAATATTTATTTTATTTAGACTTTATTTCTTTTTATTTTTAGAAACTGTAAATAGGGTTTCATTGTGGTAATTTTTCTTTTTATTTTTGGACACTTTTTTGACTTTATTTTTGGACTTGGACAATATTTTTAAAACCCTAAGGAAGGGTTAAAAATTAAATAAAACTGTTTGCAGGGAAGGACGACAGTTACGATACTGTCTCGGCCCCTCGGGTTCGTACACTGACATAGGAGTCGGTGGCCTGAGTCGACTTCAACGGTTCATCGCCCGTCTGGTACGGGAGGTAAGACTCTATCCACCCACGGATCCCCTGTCAGTGGGTTTTATTCTGTGTGACAACTCACACCCCTGCAATAGAATGTCGAACTGGTATTACAATAGCCAATACAACGAATATCCGACTGAATTTCAAAATGGACGTTACTACTTTGACCATAGTGTGAATAGTGGTTGGGAACATCAGCCTTTCAAGGTTATGGATCATACCATGATGAGCCCAATTACTATCCACACAGACACGGGTCATACGAGCAAAATTCTTATATTTCTCCTTTAGAAGAGTCTCTCAGGAAATTAGAGAAGTCGACACGTAAGTTAGCTAAGATGAATAACTTAGTTTATGAAGAAAGAAAACTTTCTATAGAGGAATCCCTCAAGATGATGGCTAAGACGAACGAAAGACTTGCTCGAAATAATCTTAATTTCCAATATAGTGTTTCCAATAATACCCTTGAAAATGAGGATAGTTATTTGCATAATCAAGATGCATTAATCAAGATGAGGTTCGATCATTTTCATGTTATTATAATGATGATTATGATGAGGATAGTGTTGATGAAGAATCGAAATATGTAGGCATAGTGATCAGGAATTTGTTACTCCAATTGAACTTTATAATGATAATATTATTTCTAGTTCAAATCCAAATAATTTTAATAATTATTCACCTATTCAAAAGGACGAGGATTTGTCTAGAGATACCACCGTTTTAGACGATGTAGTTTTTCCTTATGATTACGAAGCCGATGATGGTTTAGAGGAGCGGGTCTATCCACGAGAATATTGTTTTCGAGTCTAGCGATTTAGAAACATTAGTCTTAGAAAAGATTATGAACTCGTAGAGATTTTAAATATGAGTGAGGATGAAACCGAGTATAACTTAGAAGAATTAATTAACCATTTTCGGGAATCGATGATCTTGAAATTAGGGAAGTTGTGACTAGTTTTTCTAAAGACATCCAAAACTCTAAGTTTGGGGGTGATTATCATTCTCCGTGTGGTTTAACTCTTAGAAAGGTCCCTCACTTGGGACTTGACATATGTGCCTCAACCATTTTAAAAGATTATCTTCATACACGTTTTCCTGAGCCTAGTGATGTCCATAAGGAAATTCAGTTGTTAGAAACTCATCCTCTGGTTGATGTGGTTTACCCAGGCTATGATACCCAGATTGATTTTGTTTTCCCACCAAATATTTTTCAACCAATTTGGGGAATGTATGAGTTCAAAATGTGTCAGTTATTAAGTTCTGAGACCAAACCTAATTATTTTAGGAGAATAGAAACAACACATTTGCTTAAGAATGACCACTACTCTCATTGTGGTCAACTGTGTGAGTCAAAACTGATTGACTTAGAGGATCCTCAATTATTCAGGTTATTATTATGTGCTTCTAAGTTCTTATTTGAGTTTTTACAGACTTTACAACCTGAACCGGATCTTAGCTTTGAGGAATTCCAACACATGAAAATATTTTATCTCGACCCGAGTTATAGAGCCCGAACTCCAAACCACAAACTAGATGTAGTTGTCTTAAACAGGAAACTAGACAAGGGTGTGCTTTATTTGTTAATTTTCTTGGCATGTTGTAGATTCCTTTTACTTGTGATAGCTCTATTTGGTTTTGATGACCCAAAGATATTTCGGCTATTACTTTATGATTTTGTGAGGTGACTAATCCTTTCTTAGTCTGGCTGAAGACTTTAAACTTAGCACTTCTTGGGAGGTAACCCAATATTCATGCGACACGGTAATATCTTTCCTTATCTCTTTTGCTTCAAATGGTAACAGTTTCTCCTTGTTCATGTTTTTAATTTTATCTTTAGAACATCGAGGACAATGTTAGATTTAAGTTTGGGGGTATGGGAGAAACTTTTTAGTTGCAGTTGCATTATAAACTCCTGAGCCTAGAAATTTATGCTTATTAAGGATAACACTAACCAATCTAAGTGGGTGGAAGCATCTTGGTTGTAGGAGTTGAGGAACCAATTTGATTAGATGGAAACATCTAAAGAGTCTATTCATAAAAGCACAGAGCTCAGGTGTTAGAATTAAAGAAAAAACATGGAAGCTTCGCCATATCTCGTTGAATCCTTTTCACTTCTATTTTTATTTTGTTTTCTTTAAAATATGTTTCTCTAAGTGATTAGGTGGGGCTCACGATTCAAGTTGTTACCACTGCTAGGGTGAAATAGAGTGATTGAGATACCAAGAAAAAAAAAAAAGGAAATTGAGACCAGACCATCAGACCAACCGGAATAAATTCAATAAAGTCGACCACTGGTACCCTTGTATATGCCGGTTGTGTTGACCTAGAGTTAGGATTATCGACCACTGGTTCCCTTGTATATGCCAGTGTGTTGATATTAGTCTAGACCAGTATCTCATTCCATTAGGATAGGTTCATTTTGGCAAAGTGGCCTTCTACGGATATGAGAAACACCGTTCACCTTAGTTAACATCAAAACCATCTACGTTTTTCTCTACATCCATCTTCTTAATCTATCCATGTGATTGGTTGACTCCGGTTATGATGTCCAGAAACTATCTGAGTAGAGCTATGTGACTTATATATGAATTTTAGTATGATTGAGAGCAAACTCGTGTACAACAATTGGAATTTCGCATCAGGGTACTTCCTCTTGTAAACAATAAGTATGCCAACCAAGGAGATTCTTTAGTGCCTTCCAAGGTTCTGCGTAGATAGCTAGGGTCTGGAGTATAAAGATTTTGTGGGTATATCTCTGGTAAGCCCTCCCGAGACTATAAGTCGGCCACTAGGGCCACCTAGGGGTTTAAAGGCTTGTTGCATACGCTAAATGCAATCGACGATGCCTGCGACAGTGAGTTAGGATTTTATTTTTCTAGATTTGATTTGCTCGAGGACTAGCAAATAATAAGTTTGGGGGTATTTGATAGACGCATTTATGTGTCTATTTGGATTTCAATTATGTATAATGTTAGTGCTCGATTTTGTACTTATTTGGTTATTTTATGTCTTTGTAGGTGTTTTTGGAGAAATAAGCTTTTGCGTAGAAATTGGCTCGAAAAGTGGTCCTGGGAGAAAATTACTAAAGGCACCCAGAAGAGGCACTACAGGCACCCCGAAAGTATGTTAGAGACTCCCCAGAAAAGTCATAAATATACCCTAGAAGAATTATTAAAAGGAACCTGACATTGGATAAGGGGTAAGCTCAGGGTAATTGCTATTCGCACCCCTACTCTGGTTAGGGGGCATCCCTTCTTCATCATTCAAAAGACGAATTTGGCGGGAAACCTCGAGTTCAAAATTCAGTGCACCTGCAAAGACCTGGATTGAATCTGGCAAGATTTTCTTACATATTTATCGGAGGTTTAGATTGGTATTGGCCTATAACGATTAAACAGGGTTGGTAAAGGATTTGGTTGCGAGAAAAATGAGGTTTATCATCACTTTTCGATAAAACAGAGAAACAAATACTCTCGGGTTTGTTTGGATGTTTGAGATTTTTTGTGGAGATTCAATCACTCAATTTTATTGAGCTGGACTTTCAGGGATGAAATGTGAGAGCTATCACGGTCTTGGATTCATTTAAATTGGGATGTATCATCGAAATCCGGCTAAACAGGGAAAGGTATATACTCGGATATTTTCTGTTTTAAACTCGGAAGTTACGTGAGACAGGGAGGAGAATAGATTCTGTGAGATTTCTTTCTATCTCTTGCGAGAGTTTTGGCTGAGTCAGAGAAGCCGCGTAGAAGATAAAAAAGGAGAGGAAAAATATCGAGACTTACAGGAAAGGAATAGATATTCTTTTGATATTTTTAAGTCTGATGGATATATATAAGGAGTTGTACGCTTCTGGGGGAGGTTTGAAAAAGTTGGAGTGACCGAACGGAGGTGATTGGGTAGCTGCAGGTGGAGTTGCAGAGTCGTAGCAGCAGCAGGAGGAAGAAGAAGAAGAGCTGAAGAACATAAGACCCTGTTGGACATCGCAGAGGCAGTCTTATTTAAACAGCACAACAAAAGTATCGTTGTTCAAAGAATAATAGATCACATATATTATCGCTTGTCATCTTTTCTCTCGTAACAGATCAACACCCGTTGTAAGAGCTGTTTGTAACGCCAATACAGACGTTGCAAACTGTCTCGCTTTATTAGTTTTCTCTTGTTTTTCACCTATTTGAGCTATGAACAACTATTTTGAGCACGTGAATAATATGAGGAGCTAAACCCCAACACTGGGATGACGGAGGAAGCCATATTTCATGCGTGTGGTAATTATATTTAATTCTTTCATGACTTTTTGCATGGATTATTAATTGTTTTATGGTTTTTATTGAATGGTTGTGATTTCAATTGATGGGTTATACTTAGGTTAAGTCTTTTGATATCCCATGATTTAGATATACAGTCGTTGCTTTTCAAAAATCTACCTTAGCAAAGAAACAGAGTCAATATTTTATTTGAGCTATAATTGTTTGGAATAAATATATGAATCGCATGAATGAGTTTATGGTAGAATCCTGAGTCTCAGTAATCTCTCGATTTTTGTGACAAACTTGTGTATACATTTTATTTATTTTATTTTTAAGTCTGAAATCGAATCTCATCAAGTCCGAGTTGAACGAACTTTTCTTACCACTTTCAAAACAACATCAATTCCCTAGCTAAAGAAGGTGCAACTCTGGTAAAAGGTGAAAGAAGAAACTATAATGTTTGTCCAAATTTCATAATTATGGAGAAACCTGATGTACCCTACTATAGATTTAGCTAGTTTTCTTCCATTTCAAATAACATTTTTGTTTTTCAGCTTTTAAACAGTTAGCTTTGGTTGTATTTTTGTAAAATTTTGATTTTAATAAAATTTGAATATTACCAAGCAAAAAAAAAGTATATATATTACCGTAGACTTTTCTGTGTGATACAAATTTGTTTATTAAATTCTTCGACTTTGGGTCGTAGCAACTTTTAGTTGTTGGTGAAATTAGCTAAGGGAATCAAGTGCGTAGTATCATGCTGGGATCAGAGACGTAAGGAGCGCAACTGTACCTTGGATCAGTGTGAGATTGATTGGGGTTCAACTACAGTCCAGACCGAAGTTAGTTTGTAGTAGGCTAGTGTCTGTAGCGGCTTAAAACAGTGTGTGTTCAATCTGGACTAGGTCCCGGGGTTTTTCTGCATTTGCGGTTTCCTCGTTAACAAAATTCTGGTGTCTGTGTTATTTCTATTCCGCATTATATTTTGTTATATAATTGAAATATCACAGGTTGTGCGTTAACTTCAATCAATTAGAATATCCAACCTTTGGTTGTTGATTTACATTGATTGACACTTGGATATTGGTCTTTGGTACCATCCAAGTTATCTCTTTTATATTTAATTAGACTCGCAGATTTCTATTTGCTTGAGTAAGAATTAAATCGAGAGATCGAGATATAACTCTTTGATATACTTTATTAAGATTGAGTCTAGTTGATTCTCTTGAAAGTATATTGGAGTTAGTCCATACAGATTGCTAAGCGAAATATTGGGTGTGGTTGTTGTACCCCCGCTTTTCCACATATGTTAAAGCGAAGGGGGTCATCCCTGTTGCTTCTATTTGGGTGGTCCGATAGGCCCATAGAACATTGTGTAGTTGCTCGCACCAGCTAGCCCCATGTCCATCCAGCTTCTTTTTAAGCATGTCGGCGATAGTCTTGTTGGTGGCCTCTGCTTGGCCATTACTCTCGGGGTAGATGGGTGTAGATTTTTTTTCTTCTGATCTTAAAGAAGTTAAAGAGGAGATCAATGTTTTTCCCTCGGAGTTGGGCCCCATTGTCGGAGACGATCGCGGTTGGGATACCGAAGCGACATATGATGTGCTCGAAGAGAAATTTAAAGACGTCGTGGTCTCTGATATGACTAAGGGTTGAGGCTTCTACCCATTTTGTGAAGTAGTCAGTGGCAACGATTAAGTACTTTCTTTTCCTTGTACTGGCTCGTAGAGGTCCTACGATGTCGACCCCCCATTTGGCGAACGACCAAGGGCTTAATACAGATTTTAAATCCATGGAAGGAGCATGCCTTCGCTTGCCAAACTTTTGGCATTCTATGCATCGTCGTGCCATTTGTTTTGAATCTTCATTAATACGTGGCCAAAAGTATCCTTGGAGTTTATCTTTGTTAGCTAAGGTTCTGCCTCCACTGTGGTTGCCAGCGTATCCACGATGTATTTCTTTTAATATCTCCTGGCCCTCATCGAAGGAAAGGCATCTGAGTAAAGGTCCCGTGTATGACTGCCGGTATAGTATGCCATCCCTTAATTGGTAATTTCACGACTGAGATATCACTTTGTGTGCAAGTTTCTGATAACTTGAGAGATCGCCATTAGCCAGGTATTTCATAATTGGGGTTCTCCAATCGTCCTCGGACGGAGCATCTTGGCTCGTAGCTACATTGAGAAGTTCTATATCTTCTCCTAAGGGTATGGAGGGGAGTAAGACCCTTTCAATCTTTACAGTTGTAGCCTCTGGATTTTTCGTCATGGAGGCGATGAAAGCTAGAGCATCTGCATGCCTGTTATTATTTCTGCATAAGTGCCGCAAAGTGATGTTAGGTATTTGTCCGATGTAATGCTTGGCGAGTTGTAGGTATCGCTGCAAACATGCATCGGAAGCTTGATAAGTTCCATCAATTTGTCGTATGACAAGTTGTGAGTCACTTGTGAGTCTCACTTCATCAATCCGAGCTCGATTATTACTCGGAGGGCATGTATGACTGCCTCGTACTCGGTTATGTTATTTGTAGAGGGGAATTCTAACCTTAGACTATAAACGATCCTTCGGCCTGTCGGAGTCGTAAAGACCATTCCGATGCCGGATCCTTCCGAGTTGCATGACCCATCCACGAAGACTTCCCATCGCCTTGGATTTTCCTAACGAAGTAATTCGTGTGGGTCGTCTAATTCATCTTCCATTCCCGGGATCTCCTCAATTTCTTCTGTATCGTCGAGAGGGAAATCGGCTAGGAAATCTGCAACGACTTGGGTCTTAATTGCAGTTTGAGGCTGATATTTAACCCCATATTGTTTGATTTGGGCTCCCCATTTGGAGATTATGCATGCTTTATCGGCATGGTCTAGGACAGACTCTATTGGAGCTTTTGTAATAACAGTCACAGTGTGCGCATGAAATATGTTCGCAACTTTTGTGTCGCATAGACCAAGGACAATATGATTCTCGATTTTCGAGTAGTTCTTCTCTGCAGCGGTCAGAGTTTTACTTATGAAATAAATGGGTTTTTCCACTTCTTTGTCTATGCGAGTCAGTACCGCACAGATCGAAGTGTTAGTAGTCGATAGACAGATGTAAAGGTCTTCGCTTGGGTTAGGCTTTTGTAAGATCGGCAAAGTGGCCAGGTGTTCCTTGATTTTCTGAAAAGCCTCTTCACACTTGGTGCTCCATGAGAATTTTTCGCCCTTTTTTAGAGTGTTGAAGAAATATTTACATTTGTCGGACGATCTAGCTATAAACCTTCCCAGGGCTGCTAGCCGTCCATTTAGTCTTTGCACGTCTTTAACTGTGGCAGGCGAGGGCATCTCTAGTATGGCTTGCACCTTAGCTGGGTCGACTTCAATGCCTCGCTTTGTGACTAAGTATCCCAAGAATTTTCCTGAGGTTACCCCGAAGGCACATTTTGCTGGGCTGATTTTCATGTTGAATTTCCTCATTTGCTCAAAAATTTCTTTGAGATCGTTTGCATGGTCCTGTGGGAGTTTGCTCTTGACGAGCATATCATCCACATATACCTCTAAGGTTTTGTGTATCCAACTGTCAAACATTTTTTCCACCATTCTCTTATAAGTCGCGCCGGAGTTTTTTAGTCCGAATGTCATCTTGGTATAACAATATAGACCCCGTGGAGTGAAAAAGTCAATATGTTCTTGATCCTCCTCGGCTAGCGGATTTGGTTATAACCTGAGTACCCATCCATTAGGGATAGAAATCTGTATCCAGATGTTGCCTCTACGAGTTGATCGATGTTTGGGAGTGGAAAGCTGTCTTTTGGACGGGCTTTACTAAGATCACTAAAATCAATGCAGATTCGCACTCCTCCATTTTTCTTTGGTACGATCACCATGTTTGATATCTATATCGGATATTGTACTTCTCGGATGACACCCACTACAAGAAAACATGGCTTTAGTGACGATAGTTTTTGCGGCGAAGAAAATTTCATTGCTAAAGCTTAGTTATTGCGACTGTTTATGGGTGAAAACTACTCCTGCAGAATTTGGTAATTTGGGGTGTGGATGAGGAATGAATCTAAACCCTAAACAAATGCACTGCACGATGAGTGCTTGTAGATTCGAGAGATCAATTTGTGCAAGTCCGGCCTAAACCAAGAAATGGCCGTTCCAGACTTGTTTCGGTCACAAAGTGAAGGAGATGGGGTTGATCTTAGGGAGGGAAGCGAAGAAGGTGTTGAGATTGTGAAGGTGGCTTGCTTATGACTTGTGACAGAAAAATGAGCAGGCTTACGGTAAGGAGGCTCTGGGTGTTTGAACACAATGGTATCAACACTTGATTTTCTGTCTCGTCTGAACTTGTGTGTTGTTGTGTGAAATAGGGCGGAGAACCTATTTATACAAGTCATTGAGCCTTATTCACATCTCTCGTGGGAAGTGGAGGAAGTGGAATGATGGAGTAGTGGAGTTGTGCGTTGGTGATACACGACCGCCTTGCCCACTTCTCCGGTTCATCTCTAACCGTCCATGACTTCCGACACGTTCTTGTGATGGCGCGTTGCACGCCGCACGCTGTAAACCGCCGCAGACCAATACCCCATATGTATCCCCCGGTTTGTGACATGATTGATGTCGGAATGTGTGGATCGTGGATCCACGAAAGATAGCATGTAATGCTTTGAATTGAATAACCGTGTTATTCGGGAAGTCGATACTTGTGAAGTATCGTGTGTATTTTATGCGTGTCGTGCATTACGGTGTGGTAAAGTGATGGGTAATGACTCCTCACTAACCAAATAACTCCCGACCGGGGTTGTATAACCAAGCTGGTGAAGTTGAACGGATGAGATGATGTTTGAGGCACTCATCTCGCGGACCGTTAATGAATACTAGGGTTTTTGAAGAGGTGCGCAAGCATCACTCTTCGACTTGGTCGAAACCAAGCATGGGAAGGGCTTTGGAGAGGACCGACCGGTCGTGCATGTTGATGGCATGCCACTTTCCCAAGGTGTACACGTCCATGTCTCACTTTCCCAAGAAGGCGCGATCTAGGCCACTCAAATTGACCTACGTTGAGTGGTTGAGATCGGTTTCATTGTGCAATAGGCCAATTTCTTACCGCAAAGTTGATAACCGCGTGATATTCCCGCGTTCAAGACAACCATCCTTGGTCGGTCTTGGTCGATCACTCCAGCGTGTAGGTGGTAGGTTGATGTTCACACCTATACCCACTATCCCATGAAAACGTGATCTAAGCCATTCAAATCATCCCAGGGACTTGTTGAAGTTGAGCGGTGAGATCAATTTGCAATTTGGGAAGTGTAACCACGCATGTTTGGGCGGGCGTTTTGGATTAGCCGGGCATGATATGCCTTGGCCAACCGCATGAGGAGATAGATGGGCCCACGGTGATCATGCTGTTTTTAGGTAACTGTTTAATCTAATCTTAGGCCAGTGACCCTCCATTCGTTAATCATTGTGCTCGGAGAAGATGGACGCGCGTGATGGCTTGAAACCCTAATTTGGCTTTCAAAGCCGTGCGCCACCTCTTGTTTGGGTGACGATTTTGTCACGGCCAAACCTTGTTGGTCTTGACCGACTAGTCAAGTGTGTAGGCGGTCTTACGGTGATCGTGTTGACATGCTCTGGGCCCTTTGAGTCTACATCTAGACCCTCCATCTATACCGCGAAGATGGATGGTTGAGACTACTTTGCAACATATGTAATATGCCGCAAACCCTAATTTAGGGTTTTCCGTCATAATGCTTGGTATGAACGGTTTTCTTTTGGCAAGCTAAAGGTAGATGGCCGACCATGCGGGTCGGCCGTGGGTATTCCATACCTGCTTGGGGGTGATGGAAATTGATCTGGGGTCATCCAATCATGCTTACGGAGTTGGATGATCGATCGAATCATATCCGGAGGCCGATACTGATCAAGTCCTGATGCTCAATCGGGCTAGTATAACACACCGAGAGGGGCTCAATCGGGCTAGTATAACACACCGAGAGGGCTCAATCGGGCTAGTATAACACACCGAGAGGGCTCGGGCTAGTATAACACACCGAGAATCGGCTGTGTACGGGTATTTCGTACATGGTTTCATTATAGTGCTTGGAGGTTCGTGTTACTCTATATGAGTAACACTCGGTCATCATGCCACACCGATAATGAGTACGAAATACAAGGTGATATGAAATTCACATAATGGGACTTGTTGCTACAAGTTCCATTCTTGGTGAATCAAGTGAGGGAGTATCCAACACTTATAGATGGCTTTATCTTTTACAAGATGTCAGCGCATGATTTTCTCTGGTTTTTACAAATATAACCTTAAACGAAAATCCACCATCAACAGCGACCAAAATAATTTTTGTCACTGTTGTTAGGTTTTCCGTGACGGGACTCAGGTTTTATCACTCATAAGTTTTTAGTGACTTCATTTAGAGACGAAATAATGTATAGTCACTAATAAGTTTTTTGTGATTATATGTATTTGTCACCATTTAAGTCTATTGTGATGATGCTAAAAAATTGACATAAAATCTTTCTGGTGATAATCTATAAATTTCGTTACAAAAGAAAAATTTATACTGACAAAATTAATTCGTCATTAACTAATTTTATAGCATCGAAACTAAAAGTTTGACACTATATATATTTTTAGTGATCATCAGCTTTTTTGGTTGCAAATATTTATATAGTAATAACTTCCAATCATCATAAGAAAGAACATCTGCAACATTCCAAATTTTGTCGCTTTAGTCACTTTCAGTGACACTATAACTTCACCGCAGTTCATGATTTCAGAGATTAGTGAAATGTCATCACAAAGAATTCTTTGCAGCGATGAAAAGGATACATAATGTATTTAATAACTTTGCAGAAATCAATTTATTCATCGAAGTAATTTTTCATAAATGAAACACAAACGAGAGATGATATTAAATTCAAAAAGGAAAAACAAACAACCGAAAAACACAATTTTGCTGTAAAATTCAATAAAACTTTCTTCAAGATGTTGTGGAATGGTAAAAAAATTTCATTTGCCAAGTATGTTATCTCAATCGCGGACAGCAACAAAAAGCGACTTTTCTTGTAGTGACCTGATGCCTCAATCATCTTTAGTTCATTTTGAATTGCCTCATGGTATTCTGGTGCCACCTTTCGCATCTTTTGCCTCATGGGCTTGTACTTTGGGTTAAATTTCAAGTGATGGCAGCAGACTTCTGGGTCTATCCCGGGCATGTCTTCCATGCGCCATGCAAAGACGTTAGAGTATTCTTGCAATACTCGTACCAATTTTTCCTCTTCCTCTTTGTCGAGGAGAGTTCCAATATTAACCATACCCAGATTTTCGGGTGTTCTAATATTTACTTCCTTTGTAGGTTCCGAGGCCGAGAAATTTGACCTAAGCTCTCCGACATCGGAGAGATTCTGTAATTGCTACAAGGGCTCCATGATCGAGTCCGAGATTGAGACTGACATATCGTCCGAGCGTCTTGCTTCATTTGTTTCTGCTATGTAAGTATCGATTTTTTCTTGTCTCTTGGCATTCTTAGCTCTTTTCTTCTTCGCCTTCGGAGAATTTACTATATTCTCGCCATTTTGTACGTCTATATTGTAACAATACTTCACCTCGCCTGAGTCCCCAATGATCTTTGCTATCCCATCGGGTGTTGGAAACCTTAGTCTCTGGTGGTAAGTTGATACGACTCTTTTAATCCCATGGACCCAGGATCGCCCAACAATGGTAGTGTAAGGTGAGAGTACATCCACTACATATAATGTAGTTAAGGTTATGATTTTTCCCACACGGATTTCTACAGTTACCTCGCCCCTTGGGCGGGTGGATGAGCCATTGAAGCCAAATATATTACATGTATATGGTATTAGACATTCGTCCCTTAGACCCATTTGTTTTGAATGTCTCATAAAACAAAATCTCGACAGAACTTCCTCCATCTATTAGTATCTTAGGCATATCCCATGGTAGCGCCTTTGGCTTTTCCTCCTCGTCCCCGTGCTCAGGGAGCGCGATGGCCATTGTGACCACTAGGGGATCGTTGTGATTTCTTCCACCGTCTGGCGCCTCGGAGGCTGAAAAGCTGATAGGTTATTTCATCCACTTCTCCATGGGAGGTTCCTTTGCCACAGTAAAAAATTCATTACCTTCGAAGTTTCGCTTGTGAATTCGCCCCGTAATACTTCCTTCAGGTATGGGAGTAGTAATAACTGAATGCGATATCGTATTGCACCCCAAATATTGTGCCTCGCGGGGGATTTTCACACGATGCATGGGTGGTCCCGTCACATGTTGGGTCGCTGGTTGTGCGATGTATTCATGGAGTTTACCGTCATCAATCATATCTTGCACCATTTTCTTCAGATCTCTACACGAGTCTGTTAGATGGTTATAGAATTGGTAGAACTCGCATAAGTCTGTTCTGTTTTTAGCATGGTCAGGTTGTTACTCTCTATTCCATAGGAAGTTAATCTTGTATTTGCCGTCGACCTTCTTGATGATCTCGGATATAGGGGTGTTTAGCTTCGTGTAGACCGGGTCTACAAATTCTCCCTTCTTTTGCTGGGCCTGGTCTCGCCCTTTCCATCCTCCACTTCGATGTTTATCGAATCGTGTGGATCCATTGTTGGGTCGCTCTACTCCTCGAGCTTGTGTTTGAGGATTATGTGGTTCTACCACGTTTGCTCCTCTACTGTTTCCTCTGACCAACTTATCATAGGTCCCATCTTGGAGTTCTTCGAGGGATATGTAGTCCTCCTGTATTTCTCTCTGTTTTCCTAGGCAGGGTGGCATAGTTTCATACATTCGGACGAATATGGGATCAGTCTTTCGTAGATTATTTTTGAAGCCCAAGATCGTGTAAGTCTCTGGGACTCTACCGATCTCGGCACATAACTTTCTCCAGCGAGTTACAAGAGAACAGATTGACTCATTTGGTTCTCGGGTTAACTGGAACAACATGTCGATTCCTGGTTTAACTCGTATGTTATGGATGTATGCCTCTAAGAATAGCTCGGATAGGTGGACGAATGACTTAACCGATTCTATTGGAAAGTTATTGAACCACATTAGGGTATTACCCTATATAAAGGGCTAAATGAGTCTTTTTTGGAATTGTTGACTCATTAAGAGAGAAAGTTTAAGGAACTTCTAAGTGTAATTCTATTTTACGTGTAAACACTTCACTAATCCAATCAATAAATACTCTTGATCTTACAACTTTCAATGGATTAATTAAGCAAAATCGAGTAAGGGGTGTAGTGTGGAAATCTTATATGCGCTAGAAAGCAGGGACTGTGCAGAGATTGACGTAGAAATTGGAAGGAATTTGGATTAACCTCAAGAATTCATTGGAAAAGAAAGATGGCTAGAAGAAGAAATGTACAAGGGCAACCAACGATTGTAAGAAGAAGTGGGAGACTTCTTTGGAGAGAGGAGGAATGAAACAGGAGAATCGTCAAGGATGAATATGAGAGACGATGGAGAAGATCAAAATCAACCACCGATCTCACCGGTAGCAAGCGCTTGTCATACTTGGAGGTCGATTCGAAGACGAGAGGAAGAAGAAGCGGCAGTGGTGAACAATGGACAAGGAGAGCAAGGAATGAATGGAGAAAACGAAGAAATTACGACATTAGAAAGATTGAGACAAACAATACACGAAGAGAGACGGTTAGAGGCGGAGAGAACGAGCAAACTTGACAAGGCAAAATCATGAATTGAGGATGGAAAATATGAGGTTGCAAAATAGGAGATCTAGAAGTAGCGTGAGATCAAGTTCAAGATCGAATGGAGAAAGAAAGAAGGAGAGTTTTACCAACAAGAAAGCAAGGGGAAGAAACACAAAATCCGAATATAGAGAGCATGGCGAGAGAAGAGGAGAAATAGAAGATCGTTATATTCCTCGGCCCGAAAATCTTCAAAATGAGCGGAATAGGGAAAATCAAGGAAACATGCAACTCAAGAAACCGAATGACCCAGTGCTGAAGGGAGAGTAATCTTGCAGGAGAGAAGAACTGAGAAGAAACCGAGAGATCGAGGATGACATTGAAGACACTACATTGAACAAGCGCGGCTAGCTCGCGAGAGAGAAGGCTAAGAGAAGAAATGGAAAATCAAGAGATGGAAGAGGCAATCCCAAAAACAACCATGACAACCGCGAAAGAAGAAGGGAACAAAATCGTACCAATAAAATATTAATGAAGAATATGAGAGAGCGCGAGATGAGAGAGATTTAGAGACAACCAAGAAGAAGAACAACGATATAATGGCGTGCGGGTGAGGAAAGAAACGAAGACGGCGTCGCAGGGGAAAGGGAGAGAAGAAAATAACGAACAAGAAGGTCAAAATAGGCACGAGCGAAGAAGAAGATAAAGCTAAGAACTAAAAAAAGACCGGTGGAATCAAGTTACGATGCAAATGAACAAATCTTAAAACCGGGTGAAAATAAGAGGATTGTTGAACAAGTAGAAGGGAAGGAGGAAGGAAACAATTGGACGAAGCCATCGCAGAAGCTGCGAAGAACCCCTTCACGCTAGAAGTACAGATGGGAGGAATACCTCCCTAAATGCAATCTCCCGCATTAACAAACATCTTCGATGGAACAACACATGTGCAAAGACATATCAAGGCCTATATAGGTGTATGTTGCGTGGGAGAATCATGATGTCATACTGTGCAAGTATTTCGCATCAAGCCTAATTGGAGAAGCACTAAAATGGTTTGAGGGACTACCAAGGAACACAATCACATCATTCAATCATTTACAAGCCACATTCTTGGGAGCATACATAAGTAACAACTCTTCACGACCAGGTATTGAGGATGTATTCGGATTGAAACAAAGGGTTGGCGAGAGCTTAAGGCAGTTGACAATAAGATGGAGAACCATGTGTACCATGACATGGCAGGACGGGTTGAGGAAAGATATCTCATCCTCTCATTTGTGAATGCTCTCTTCGCGACTAACTTGTTATACATTCAAATTTTAGAGTCAAAAATACAATCACGATGGAAGCTGCGAGGAGTTACAAGAAGAATATATCGCCTTAGAAGAAAGACAGAATGAAATGAATTCTTATCCGTCGCGAACACAAATTCGAATGCTGCGAACGCAAGCTTGTTACCTCAATTCATAAATACTGAGTGGCGAGCAACACTTCGCAGGACAAACGAGGAAAGGCGTGATGAGGACAGACGGAAGATAGTAGCTATGGGAAGTCATGACCGGGAGGAGTTTGAACAAGAAAAGGAACTATTACAACAAAAAAGACAGCAATAATAAGATTCAAAGGCTAGATCATGTGCAAGAAACTTACGGTGGACGAAGGCAATATAACCATGAGGGGCAGAGAAATCGCAGAATAATATGGGAGCCAATTAAGATGCCTCCACTGAATGCTAGTGTGGAAAAGATCTGGAAGCTATACTTGTGAAATGGAACCACCGTTTTTGTTCTTATCACCGTTTCCATGGACATCGATGATTGTAGAAACATAAAGAGAATTATTCTTAGATGATTGACCACACTTTCTAAAGGGAGAAGAAAAAGGCCAGACATTACCACCACCACCAGCATTTGTGATAGAGTCGGAACAAAGGCTAAAAATTTGAAGTGAATAATCAACAAAAACGGGGAGAAAAGGTAGAATGAGTAAAAGAATGGGACGAACCTTTATGGCGTACACCCTAGTTCGCGAATAACATTTCGTAAGAAGGCAAATGTAAGACCTAAAGTGCTTATAAGGGGTATCTCTCGACATGGCTCGGGGGAAGGTTACACCGCTCCCGGCTCGAGTCATGTCTTTTAGACTAGATGGAAAGAACTTACACATCATAATGGAGCGGAAGACTTATCTTTACGAGCCACTGTTTTACTTACTTTTAAATCTTCGCGGCAATAGTTTCGACATCGCTGTGAACCCGCGATATAAGGGCCATTTAAAATCAAGGTACAACCCACCATTTCTCATCTTTGGAGTGGCGAGGAGTAGTATTATTGCTCAATATCCCGCATGAGCAATTTATCCTCGGGGACATTATCCTTCTTTTGGATCAAATAGTTTTCAAAAAAAGTTCTCTCAGTATATTTCTCAGCTATTTCCAAAACTGGCTCCATTGTGTCAATATCATGCGATAAGATCGGAGATGTTCGATCGCATCGCCGGTCCCGCTGAAGGGAGTTGCGAAAATCGGAAGGGAACATTTCCTTGGAAATGGTTGAGCCAATAGACTCTCCGCTAAGGGAGACTGTCCTGCCTCTTGCATTACTTCTGCCAATTTTTGGCCTCCTTGTCTTCTTATAGCCTCTTTGCACATCGCATCGAGTTGATAGAGTCGGACTTGCAATTGATCATCAATGTGCCTCGTCTCGGCCTTCTTCCTTCACCCTCGTTCCCTTTCGGGTGAGAAAGATACTTTTGGGTGTCGATATCTTGATCTCCCCGAGTCCTCATCGGACTGTTCAACATACGACACTAGTTTAGAGCGAGTTGACTTTTCTTTTGAAGTCTCCCCTCGCTTGGGATTTATGGCTGCGGGGTTCTCGACCACGCAGTTAGTTTTAGTTTCGTCCTCCTTCTTCTTTTCTCGTTTGTGCCTAGGATTAACATCGGATGACCCTTCTGTGGGGCTACCCTCTTTGTTTAGGACTCCTCTGCTTCCCTTGGGAAACCGATCCTCCGTTTCCTCGTTCGAGGTATCGGGGATATGGACACGTTCGTCATTTTACAAATTTTCAAAAGGATTTTCCTCCTCGGGGATCTCCTCCATGATAGTGAGTGGCACATTTTTCTTCGCCCTGCATTTTAGTTTACGATTCTTCCTTTCTAGTCTCATGTTACGTCGTTCCAATTTTTTCATTCTTTCTTCCTGCACTTTTTGCGCTTTGATAATGGCTGCAAGAGTAGCAGTGGTGTCACCGAGGTTAGAAGGATTATTCTTCTTAGCCTCGTTGTTGTCCATCTGCCTTGGAAAATCGTTCAACCGTCCTGGTTGAGTTAGGTGAATATCACCTTGTCCTTCGAAGGGATTTCCCTCTTCGTCAGAGCTAGAGTTGTCTGTCAACCCTTCCCAATATTGGTCATCAGGCTGTCCCTCTCATAGGAGTACACCTTTTTGCATAGCCTCGCCTGGATCTATCTCGTCTAGTCCTTCGGGTTGGGCTCCGCCAGTTTCTCCTTGGCTCGTGCGAGCGGATCGTCTAGTCACCATCGCCTTACCTGCGATATATGCAATAATGCTTAATTTGTCTTTTCTTTCAGAAAAGTGGGACCCTAAGTTTGCAGGTCATGTGCAATTACTAAGTCATAGTTCAGATTGTTCAGTTTTAGTACAGGAAGACTCTTCAGTAAATTTTGGAGACATGTGTTGATGTTAAAACATCCCCACTTGGATAAAGTTTTAGTGACAAAAAAAGGTGTTTTGCTTTTCTCACTTCTCGAGTAAACTACCTCCTTCTACACGTCATACCTTTAATAAGAAAGAACCAAGTTTTGATGATTGAGCACGTTTTCCCATTTTAGGAAATATTTCTCAATATCTTAAACTTTTGGTTTGAGCAAACTTTGAGTTTGATGAATGATTATGTACTCATTAACCTTTCCCCAAGACTTAGAGTTAGATTTATAAGAAGAAGATTATGGGTTATTTTGAGTTTCTTAGGAGATGAAGAACACCATGAATAGTTTTTCTTTTCAACTTTCGTAGTATGATTTTCTCTCTACGAAGTTTACTGACTTAAACTTCTTCCCAACTCTTTCACGGAGGAGATCGCCCGAGTGTTGATTTGGAGTAGTTTAGACTCCATTTTAACTCCGACCTTCAACTCTCCTGAGCATCTTTAGGAAGGTACATGAAATCTTAGAAGAACAAAAATCTTAAACAAAATTGGCGAAAAAGGTGTAGATCTAGTGTTTCTGAGGATCTTCAGGACTCCGCAGATCGCACAGATTGTGTTGCGTCCGATATCTACTCATGAGTTTCATAGAAATCTACATAGTGGTATGAAAAACCACTTCTCTTTGAGAGATTATGAAAAAACTATAAAGCTTTACAAGGGAGGTAGACTAAATCTTCATACCTCCTTGTTTCTAGCGCCAAAATGTAGTTGCATCTTTTCTGATGGCTACACCCAAGTAGATCTAACGACTATAAAATTACTAACATTCAAGATTCAAAGATAAACAATATGTAAAGAACATGAAAGTAAAGATTAACACAAGCATATAACGTGGTTCGGCCACGAAGACCTACATCCACGGGAAACAAACTATCTTCTTTATTGATTAAGGTCTTAACCTTGAAAGAGTTACAAATATCACTTAGACTTATCACTCTCTCTTTCTCTAAGTCTCTCTCTAGAATTCTATGTAGAAAGAACATCTAAGATTACATGTCCATTTCCTTCTACATCGACTGGTATTTATAGACAAGCTAGACTCGTGAAGGCACAGCCCGATCTCGCCGACCTGGTGGAGCTATCATACATCTTCTCATAACTTCGGACGAACTCTAAACTATCCCTCGTGATGCCTTGCTCGGTTCTCCTTCCGAGTTGTCTTGCCTTGTGCATTATCGTACTGCTCCTCCTTGAGGGACATTGTACTGCACCATCCTCGGGTTATAGTATAGATCGTCTGAGTCTTCTGATGCGATGTACTTTCGCCCATGCCTCTTCCGATCCTTCATTAAATGCATTCCTTATTCTTAAACTTGACCGCCTGAGTTGATTAGACCACTCCTCACACATGTCACACATGTAGCGTTGTAGCAGGCGTCTCAATTCAGACGAAATCACCTTTTAGAGTATCATTCGATACTTCTATCTCATCATCTTATCATGAGACCACCCCTTAAGATGCTGACACGTGGTGATCGGGTATTTTACCCTCACACTCTCTAATATTATTTCTTTCAATATTTATCCTCAATTATTAATCATAAGACTCTCGATTTTTCCTCCCAATACTACTTGTTTGTGTTTTATCCGGTTTATACAAATATGGTCGAAGTTAGCATCCAAAAAATCATCAAACGTGGCGGGTTGTATTTAGTCAAAAATATTTTTTGCACAATTGCATATAATCTGGATTATATTTAATCCAGACATGGGTTATACTTGGTCACAACCTATTAGTTTTTGGTCGTCAGCGTTAATGACGTCCTCAACTAATAAATCTACCTTTCAAACTTTTGTTTGCGTAAGTTTTTAATAAAAAATGTGTAGAAATATAAACATCAATTAAAATTAAAGGGTAAATATGGAACCTTGGTTATTCATTGTTTTAAATTAGTGGAAAGCATTCGCGAAGAAGAATCTTGAACCAAGAGCATTTAATAGCATGTTAACCTATGCATGAGTTTATAGACTAACATTTGCATATTTTCCAAACCATTTCATCTTTTTTTCATCACATTTTAAGACTCTTTTTTTCATCACATTTTAAGACTGATTCCCCTTTCTTTTTCTCTTCCACAACATAAAAATAAAATAAAATGGAAATTTGAACCAATCATCATTCGCTGGCTCATCTCGTTCATTCAAAAACCATTCCTTAAATATCACTCAAAACCCCTTCAGAATCGAACACACTCCTAAAAGCTTTGTATTTATCCTCACCAAACCATTATAATTACCCCCAATTTTATAAGACCTCGAATAAAAAAAACCTATTTTAATCATTTGCCAAAGCTTTTATTGCATCTCCAGAAACTTTTGGATTAATTGAAAAAATTTGCAGAGACTGAAATGAAATCAGGGAATTCAACTTAGGGAAAACTCGGCCAAGTTTCTCCAGCAAAACTCACCGAGTGAAAACTTGGCCGAGTCAGCCTAGTTTGTCTGTTGACACGTAAGACAACAAGTTTAACTGAATTCAGCATCAAATATGAAGAACAAAGAAAAAAACCAAGATCAAAAATCAAGGGGTTCATGTCGAGGCAGGTATTTTGGTTTTATCTCTTCTTATTTCATCATAAGTATAAAACCTTCTACTTCCACCTCTGAAGCTCTTATTACCCCCTCTAAAAACCTTCAAAGTTCACTTCTTCTGAAAACTTTTGTATTTTCTAATAATTCACTCACACTCACTTTTATTTTCAATTATTTCTATCAATTAATTCACATCATTGCTTTTTTAGAAATAAAAAACAAGAAAAATCGAAGAAAATTTTATCAAGTCTTGGTTTCTCTGGAAAACGAAAGACAACAACAAGACGGTAGTTAATAGGTATGTCAGCGTTACTTTAGGATCATCAACATATAATCTCAATACTGTACCAACAAGTAATCCGAGTGTAATGATCTCATGGTTTAAGAATCATGTTTTAGGAAGTGAAGCTCTCATTCCCGTGTTCATTACCAATGATAATGAAGATTTTATTTTAGGGTTCTTAAGAAATAGGGAAGTACATCTGTATCAACTAAATGAGCCTTAAAGAATCCATCCTCATTTGTGGATTTCATTAATGATGAAATAAACAACTAAACAAAGCATATACATTACCTGGCATGTTTTGAATCCCTTTCAACTTTACTACCAATTTGGGCCCCTCATAAGCCATATTGTAATGGCCTTCCGTAGAATAGTTAGTCGGTCAAAGAAAGGATTAGGATTTCCATTTGGACCAACATGCCTATGTGGCAAAAGATGGATCCCGATATGGCGATATCCCATGAATCCAAATTGCCATGGGAAAATCCATCGAACCTCAATCCATCCAATGAAAATATTGATTGTTTGTAAAAGGAAAATTAATATAAGGTCAGTTAAGTTTAATATACATAAAACTAATGCAAATAAACGACTTTAAGTATAAATTTCCAAAAACATAATGGTTAAACATTAAGTAAAAACAAATGTTACTGTGAGAAGCTCATTAAGATTACAGTGAATGCAATCATGAAGGATAAACCTTTGATTATTATAGTAGTTCAATTCAGTGACATCCATAAGTTGTAATATATAGATTAGAGATTAATAGATGCTTCTCATGGTCATTTTGATAACGTTTAGCACATAAGTAGTATAGCTTTTCTAGAAATATGTTTTAATTGCTGGAAAATCAAAACATATAAATTCGAAAATATTAGTTAAAAGATTCTCCAATATTTCTGTTTTGGATCACCTTGAGTATGAAGGAGTATCTTTGAACAATCAATGATAAGAATTATGCACATGTTCAAATCATGTCGACATCTAGAACTTCCTATCTAGCAAACCCTAATTCCAAACTCACATAAACCCTAAACTATATATGAATATCGGAAATCGGTTTTGCTCTTGGGATCGGTTCTACCATGACTCTCAACATAGGCTAGGATCGGTTCCACCATGACTCCCAGTATAGGTAGGGATCTGTTTTTACCTTAACTTCCAACAAAAGCTAGGATCGCTTCTACCATGTATCTCGAGATAAGTAGGGATTGATTCTACCTTGACTCTCAACATAAGTTAAGATCAATTATACCTTAATTTCCTCCTTAGGTACGAATTGGTCATCCAATAGATCTTCATAGAAACCGAACCAAAACACTTATTGATTTCCTTCTGATTACTAAACAAGATTGTATATCTACTTCCTTAAACCATTGTATTAAAACATAGTTTCCTAAGATGAAATCACACCTGTATTCAATACACAATCAAGGAACAAGTTACATGGATTTTGTCGATATCGCATTTACGAAGTTCAAAAGATAAACGTTATACTTTGTAATTCAACATGCTTCCTTGACACTTTGATCATAATAATATGACCAAGTCTAATATTAGAGTATCATATATAACCTCGCATGCTATGTTTTCAATCTTAAACGACTTGAAAAAAACGACACGAATGAAAACAAGTCAAGTCAGTATTATTAACCTCAAGTAGAAGGATGATGTCTTCATTGTAGTCGATACGTCTTCGCGTTCTTCCGGTCGTCGGAGTAATACTTGTATGTCTCCACATCCCTAGACTTTCTAGTCCAACCTAAACGAAGTTGACTCTAGTAATCTTAATCAAGCGACTCTAGTTGAGTTTCGATACTAAAATATGACAACTAAACCTGACATATCAACGCTTGGTGGGTTCAACCGAGCAATGCTCTAACACGCTCCTTCTCTATCAACTATAAATACGTGCGGTTCCAACTCCTATAAAAGACAAATTTTTACAAATTGAGTAACTAAAAAAACATATTTTCTTAGTTACAAAAATAGTACACCATCTTTTAATTCATAGCCTCCTAAGAAAAAAGAACTTCACCGTGGAATATTGATGTTGATGTCTTTATCCATTAGAAACCTTGCACTTTCTACAGTCAAATTCCGCCGTGTTCCAGCCTACAAAAGAAAAAATATATACATCTAAACAGTTTGGTTATACAAAATTTTCTTTCTCCATCCATAGAGACGCCCACTGTTTTGTTTCTTCCATGACGTATGGTTTGAATATTTGTACACTCGTCTTTCGATTCATCTAATTTTTTGAAACAACGATCATCCACTATAAGAATACCACCTTCAACTACAAAGGATGCCTCAGTAGTCCCTAAATTGTGTAGCTCTGTAACCTTTAAAAAAAAAGATAAATTTGAAAACTTAATAACACATTCACGAATTCTGAATGAGTGATTTTTTAAGGGTACACATTCAAAAGTAACACAAAAGAATAAGAGGGAACAACAAAAATTACACAAATGTATTTCAAACTTTCTGGATGGAGCCTTCCAAACGAGTATATGTTATTTCTTCGATTGTTCGTTTACCAACCAAAAATACGTGTGGTTTCCACTCATATTATTATTTCCGTGTAGAGGACGAGAAGATGAAGACGATGGCGAAAGAATGGAGTCATTCTGAGTTCGTATGAAGAAGTTATGGGCAAAACAAGAACTCATAAGCAAAAAGGGCAAATTTGTCATTTCATCAAGGGCGAAGACTATTTGGAGTCCAGTGGTGGTTAAGGGGCTCGCATTCAGGGTACCCCTTATCACTCAGCAGCAGGTGTTACTAACACTGGGTAGCCCTTATCCAGAGGATGGTTATGCTGGATAGCACCCAATTGGGTCGGTCTTATCCATGGCCCAGATCCGGATCCAAACTGAAACCGGATCCGCACCCACTTCACTACCCTACCCTAAATCGAGAGAAGCTCTCTTTCACAATCTCATTTCCGCCTGAATTAAATGAGAACAAACAGATCTGTGATTTCATGGATGATGAGGAAGAGTGAGGTATAGCAGCTGTTCTAGACGAGAGAAGAAGTGATTGATGGCAGGGAAAAGGATGAGAAGATGCTGATTGAATCGAGTATCAGGAAAGGGAGGAATTTGAGTTTGAGTTTGAAATGGGAAGAAGAAATACACAGGTGGAAACTGAACTCAAGATTTACAAGATTTGGGTTTTGATCGAATTGAGCTATTGGTGACAGGGGCCTGAGCATGGTAGAATTCAGTATGTGCTCAAATCTGGAGGTTGTGTTGTAGTTGGCTGAGCTGCAATTTTGGTTTCTAGTGATTGAACTACAGAATCTGCTATTGGTGTTGTTGATTGAGAGGAATTAGGGTTTCTGCTATGACTGAGATAAATTCCAAGAGTTCAATGTCAGAGTTGTATTTGCAATTGATCCGTGAAGATGAATTTCTGGGTCGATTCACAGGAAAATTTTGGAAAAGGGTTCATCTCAGGGGGTCAATTCAAGTGGAGCTGTAACTGCAATGAAGTAGAGTGTGCTGCCATGGTTACAAATGCTGTGTGATTACAGAGCTGTGGAGGTATTGATAAGCCTCTGGTGTTGATAAAAAGGCTTGCAAGTGCTGTGGTGTTAATGGCAGGCTGGTGTAGGTGGTATGAGTGCAAGTTGCAGTTCAGCTGGAGGAGTTTGATGTTTCCAGGGATTGGCAGGGAAATGTTGTGCTGGTGATTGCCTGAGATAGAGAAGGAACTAGTGGAGCTAGAAGGAAGCTTAAGATGTAAACAACAGGAAGTGCTATGGATGGCAGTGAATGCAAGGAAATGCCTGAGATGAGATGTTTCTGGTGGAGAGAATTGAATCCAAAATCGATGGAAACTGTGAGTCTAAGGTACAGGGAATGGTGAGGAAAGGCAGGGCAGAGTTCTAGTGATGGCTGTGGTGGATTTGAGCTACAGGGAGATGGAATGCATGAAATACAGGGAAGAATGCAGCAGGTGGAATGTTGTGCTGGAATGGAACACAGGGGAAGCTGAAAGCAGTGTTGTGAGGTGGTGCTGTAAGGCAGATGAGAAGCTGCAGCTGAGGGCACATCTGTTGTTGCTGTTGATTGTCATGGGATGTAGCTGCTATGATTTCAGATGAGGAAAGCACAAAGAAGAAGTGGTGTTGTTGTTGTTGTAGTGAGTTGCTCGAGGAGTAAAGTCAGGAGTCGCAGAATGGTTGCAGTTGGCTTGAAACAAACAGTGTGAGAAATGGGTCAAGAATGTTGCTGAGCTACAGAGAATGTATTGGTGGTGATGTGTGTGAGTAAGTGTGCAGCTACAACAGAATGATGGAATTGTAGTGATGGAACAGCCAAGATGGCTGAAGTGGAGTTGTGATGCACCACAATGGTGCAACACAGTGTTATGGCTCATGCAATAGTCTGGCCAGTGCAAATAACCCACTCAGCCCAGCCAAGGTCTGACTACCAGCTGACATGAACCTGACTCATCTGAAGTAACCCTGACTCGTCACTGACTCCAACTGACCCTGACTCACCTGACTCAGCTGAGTCTTGACCCGGTTTGACTCAGTGAGTTGACCGTTCTGACCCGCCGGTCCTGACCCGTTGACCCGGTGGCCGGTTTGACTTTGCCGGTCACCTGAAATATTTTCCGGCGACGATTCCGGCGGGATTCCGGCCATAATCCCAGTTTTCCGGCGAGCGTTTTTGGGACATAATTTCTACACGGGTTTCTCTCCATGGTGGGCCGGGTGAATTTCCAACTAATGGACTTTGAAGACAAAACCTAGTTTTGGAAGGAGTGGAGCTATATAAAGAGAAGACTTTTATTATCTATGGGATATCATATATCTTTTCTAATTCTTTTCCCTCTACTTGTTTTCTAGGGTTTAGAACCATGAAGTCTTTTCTCTTTCTTCTTGTGATGAACTCCATGAATATGAGTACCTAAGTTTATTATTGGTTTTGGAATAGTTGGATTTCACATAATATGATTCTTTGATTCAATATATTAGTTTTGTCTCATAATTATCGCTTGCAATTCTCTAAAAATATTGTTTCATGATTGATTGATTGTTTTGTCAAGTTGCAAATTGGTAGAACTTCTAATCACATCTATTGCTAGTTTAGGGTTTATTATACGAAAAAGTGATATTCCTTGAATACAAGTAGCATAATATGATTATAGTTTGTAGTGATATATTCTTATGATCATATGTGAATCGTGAACCTTTGTTAAATTGAATTAGTGCTTTCCACGCTTGATCGCTTTGATTGGCCTGATTTCATAGAACTTAATGCATCTAGGGAATTAAACTTGATTAGTGCTTTTACACGTTAGGTTGTTCCTTTAGATAGAATTCATATTCGCATCTTTTAATGTGTTTGTTGATGACATGAGGAGATTTGCGGATATTCTTGCGATCAAGGTATTCTAGGGTCTTTGATAAAAGTTGAGATTAAATATCAATTCTAATTATTGTGAAAAGCATGTTAGTGAATGAAAACGAAATCCATGACCAATACTTTCTTATCCTTGATTTTATTTGTTTATTTTCTTTATTTGTTTTATTTTATTTCATAAAATCACAAAACTACCTAGGTGTTATTTATAAGGAACCATAACAATTTGACAACCTAGACCTCTCTCGTGGATCGATCCTTTCTTGCCCTTGCTATATTTATATTTTGAGTAGTAAGAAAGTGTAATTATATTTGTGTCGCTTACGACAAATGATCAAATTTTGGCGCCGCTGTTGGGAGGCAACTTTATTGTTAATGGTTTTTGGTTTCTTATTTTTGTATTTAGTTTTTGTTTTATTTTTTTTTCTTATTTTCTCGGGTTTTAACCTGGTTTGAGAATTATTCAAAGCTAATTTCTATGGAAGGAGCATATTGGAACAATGATTACGATTTTCAACAACCTCAACAATATGATAACTACCAATTCCATGGGTATAATCAAAACCAATTCATTGGTTATGATCAATATTCCATGGAACCTTATGGTTTTCCTCAACAACCTTATGACGGGTATGGTGTGAACAACCACAAGGATGGGAGGATTCTTATGCTTGTGAACAAAAAGTCTCTAATTTTATAGACAAAGTTTCCACCTTTTTACAAGAGGAATTTAAAAAAGCTAAAGAGACTACAAACGAGCAACTCCAAGAACTTCGTGAAGGTATGACTATCTTGCAAAGAGACATTGATCAATACAAGGAGGATATGGATAATTCTAATGTGCATATGGTTTGTGATGAATATTTGATTGATGCTAATGTTGAAAAAGGCGAATCTTTGGGGACTTTCGTGGATAATTGTGTAGTTAACTCAACTCTTGATCGTAATAATGATCATTCACCTATTCAAAAGGATGAGTTAGAGATAAACAACACTAAATTCAAATGAGGAACAATCTTATGTTGACTATGATAGTGACGGTGATACATTGCTTGAAACAACTCATGGTGACATCTCCGAGGAGTCTTTTGGGATCAAGAGGAAGATGAAAAGGAATGTGTGACACTTGTGTAGATTACTCGAGCATTGATCTTAATAATGATCAAGAGCCTATTCAAAGGGTGGAGCTTGAGGATGATGCATTTTTGAGTGTTCTAAAAAGGTTTCTTATAATAAAATTTGGATCCGCAAAAGAGTATGTGCCTTACAACAAGGAGGAATATGTTGAGAATGAGACCGTTTGACCAATATTGTGGAAGACCCAATTGAACTTGCATATGATTGTAATGATGATGTTTATGTCGATACTTTGGTTAAGGCAGAAACGGACGAAGAATGGTTGCAAGGTTTGATAGAGGACCATGATACACAAGAGGTGAATAATTCACTTGAGTTTTTCAAGGATGAAGAGGATTCCGTGATACAAGAGATTGTGAAAGGTTTATCTAACCCTTTGCCTATTATTTCTTCTCCTTTACCTCTTATTGGTTTGAATGTATGTGCTTCGAGAATATTGTTGAATGACTTTGTTTCTCGTTTTCCACCATTAGAGATACTTGATTCTCATACTATGCAGGTTGTGGAACCAGAAACCGTGGAGGTACCCGACGTCTATATTCTTTATACACTTCCAAGTGTGGACAAGAATAAGTGTGGGGGAAGCTTTTATCGGTTCATAGCTTCACTTTTGCTTTATGTTACTAATATTTGTGTGAAGCTAGTGTTTGCAAAACAGGTGCTATGGAAGGATCCTCAACTTTTCAGATTGTTGATATATGGGGAATGAATCTTACAAGAAGCTAGGTCGGGCCGTCGACTTTAAAACAAGCGCTTAGTGGGAGGCAACCCACCGGTTTTGTATTTCTTATCCTTTTGCATTTTATTTTTGTTTCGTTTATTTAATTTTTACTGTTTTTATATCATATTTGCATCCCTATGTTTAATTTCATTGAGTCCGTAATCTATCTTAGAAGAGAATTAGGACGAATACCTTTTCGTCAGAAAATTTCAGACTGCGCGTAGTTCAGTCCAGAGACCATAACTGTCAGACCGTTGATCAAAACACTGTGAAATTTTGACACTGTGTAGAAAACACGTAGGTGAACAACTTTTGTGAAATGGAGTTTTTCCAAATTCCTTACCAATTTGCACAGGTTTTGCGTTTTATCTGCTGTTACGTCAGAATTCAAACTTTCGGTTTTACACATTGAGGACAATGTGAAGTTTAAGTGTGGGGGAGCATTTATATGTTTGTATAGTTTGTTTTTGACACCATTAGTGGATGGAACCATTTTGAATGCAGGAGTTGAGGAACTAATTAACTAAAAGGGAAGAATATAGCTCAAAAATCACAAATTAACATGATAGTTGTTACCATATCTCTAATATCACCATATCGCATTCTATTTTTTATTTTTCCATATTTATCTATTGTTCTCTAAGTGCTTTGGTGGGTCACTAAAAATCGACGTGTTATTACTGCTAGGATGAAATAGAGTGGTTGAGTTACATAAGAAAAAATTGAAAAAAAAAAAAAAAAAAAAATGAAAAAAAATATATGAAAAGAAGAAAAAAAAAAAAGACCGATCAATTAGACCAAAACTAATAAAAAGACACTTGGGAATAAAGCAAGATGTGTGAAACGCAACTATCATGTACTTGTCGACAAGAAGCATGCGCTTGGATCCAAAAGATCTAATCATGCCGCTCTAAAAAAAGAGAAATTGGATCCAGCTTTGATCCAATCATATAAAAAAAAAAAAAAGAAATTGGATCCAATTCCAATCATATAAAAAAATATATTATTGTGTTGAATAAAGTCACTCTTGGTTCCCTTGTATATGCCAATTGATTTGATGTAGCATTCAAGACGAAAGTAGCTCAATCCAATAGGATTAGGTTCATCTTAGCAGCTGACCTTCAGACAGATATGGGAAACATCGAACACTTGTGAATATTCGCCAACATCTACATCTTTATCCATCTTCTTAATCTTTTCATTGTGATTATGGTTGTTAGTTTCCTAGCATTGTGGCTTGTTCGACTATCTAATTAGAGTTTATTTACTAATAATTGAATTGAATTTGCAAGGTATCTCCTCCCCGTAGTCAATTTGGGATTCGTTTCATTGATTTGTCACTAATAGACAGAGTTTGGAATATAGGTTTTGTAGGTAGACTCTTGTAAACCTTCACGAGACTATAACTCGTCCACTAGGGACACCTAGGGGTTTAAAGGCTTGTTATTTATGCTAAAATTAACCGTAGCCTCGACGTCACTGAGTTGTTGTATTTTGCTTTTATTTTGTTTTGTTTGTTTTGTTTGATTTGCTCGAGGACTAGCAAAGTCTAAGTGTGGGGAATTTGATAGGTGTAGAATACAATCGTATTTAATATCTAGTATTTATGCTTTCTTTGCGAATTTTCGTGTGAATTATGTATCTTATGTGTGCTTTTGAGTTTATTAGGTTGCAATGGAGTCATTTGGAGCAAAAAGACCAATTGGAACTCGTTCAAATACAAGATTTCTACTTTTCATTGTGTAGAGGACGAGAAGATGAAGACGATGGCGAAAGAATGGAGTCATTCTGAGTTCGTATGAAGAAGTTATGGGCAAAACAAGAACTCATAAGCAAAAAGGGCAAATTTGTCATTTCATCAAGGGCGAAGACTATTTGGAGTCCAGTGGTGGTTAAGGGGCTCGCATTCAGGGTACCCCTTATCACTCAGCAGCAGGTGTTACTAACACTGGGTAGCCCTTATCCAGAGGATGGTTATGCTGGATAGCACCCAATTGGGTCGGTCTTATCCATGGCCCAGATCCGGATCCAAATCCGAAACCGGATCCGCACCCACTTCACTACCCTACCCTAAATCGAGAGAAGCTCTCTTTCTCACAATCTCATTTCCGCCTGAATTAAATGAGAACAAACAGATCTGTGATTTCATGGATGATGAGGAAGAGTGAGGTATAGCAGCTGTTCTAGACGAGAGAAGAAGTGATTGATGGCAGGGAAAAGGATGAGAAGATGCTGATTGAATCGAGTATCAGGAAAGGGAGGAATTTGAGTTTGAGTTTGAAATGGGAAGAAGAAATACACAGGTGGAAACTGAACTCAAGATTTACAAGATTTGGGTTTTGAGTCGAATTGAGCTATTGGGTGACAGGGGCCTGAGCATGGTAGAATTCAGTATGTGCTCAAATCTGGAGGTTGTGTTGTAGTTGGCTGAGCTGCAATTTTGGTTTCTAGTGATTGAACTACAGAATCTGCTATTGGTGTTGTTGATTGAGAGGAATTAGGGTTTCTGCTATGACTGAGATAAATTCCAAGAGTTCAATGTCAGAGTTGTATTTGCAATTGATCCGTGAAGATGAATTTCTGGGTCGATTCACAGGAAAATTTTGGAAAAGGGTTCATCTCAGGGGGTCAATTCAAGTGGAGCTGTAACTGCAATGAAGTAGAGTGTGCTGCCATGGTTACAAATGCTGTGTGATTACAGAGCTGTGGAGGTATTGATAAGCCTCTGGTGTTGATAAAAAGGCTTGCAAGTGCTGTGGTGTTAATGGCAGGCTGGTGCAGGTGGATGGAGAATGATCCAGGTTTGTGATGATCCTGTTAATGGATTAAGGATGAATAGCTGGTGTAGGTGGTATGAGTGCAAGTTGCAGTTCAGCTGGAGGAGTTTGATGTTTCCAGGGATTGGCAGGGAAATGTTGTGCTGGTGATTGCCTGAGATAGAGAAGGAACTAGTGGAGCTAGAAGGGAAGCTTAAGTGATGTAAACAACAGGAAGTGCTATGGATGGCAGTGAATGCAAGGAAATGCCTGAGATGAGATGTTTCTGGTGGAGAGAATTGAATCCAAAATCGATGGAAACTGTGAGTCTAAGGTACAGGGAATGGTGAGGAAAGGCAGGGCAGAGTTCTAGTGATGGCTGTGGTGGATTTGAGCTACAGGGAGATGGAATGCATGAAATACAGGGAAGAATGCAGCAGGTGGAATGTTGTGCTGGAATGGAACACAGGGGAAGCTGAAAGCAGTGTTGTGAGGTGGTGCTGTAAAGCAGATGAGAAGCTGCAGCTGAGGGCACATCTGTTGTTGCTGTTGATTGTCATGGGATGTAGCTGCTATGATTTCAGATGAGGAAAGCACAAAGAAGAAGTGGTGTTGTTGTTGTTGTAGTGAGTTGCTCGAGGAGTAAAGTCAGGGAGTCGCAGAATGGTTGCAGTTGGCTTGAAACAAACAGTGTGAGAAATGGGTCAAGAATGTTGCTGAGCTACAGAGAATGTATTGGTGGTGATGTGTGTTGAGTAAGTGTGCAGCTACAACAGAATGATGGAATTGCAGTGATGGAACAGCCAAGATGGCTGAAGTGGAGTTGTGATGCACCACAATGGTGCAACACAGTGTTATGGCTCATGCAATAGTCTGGCCAGTGCAAATAACCCACTCAGCCCAGCCAAGGTCTGACTACCAGCTGACATGAACCTGACTCATCTGAAGTAACCCTGACTCGTCACTGACTCCAACTGACCCTGACTCACCTGACTCAGCTGAGTCTTGACCTGATTGACCCGATTGACCGAGTCCTGACCTGATTTGACCCGGCCGTTCTGACCCGTTGACCCGGTGGCCGGTTTGACTTTGCCGGTCACCTGAAATATTTTCCGGCGGGATTCCGGCCATAATCCCAGTTTTCCGGCGAGCGTTTTTGGGACATAATTTCTACACGGGTTTCTCTCCATGGTGGGCCGGGTGAATTTCCAACTAATGACTTTGAAGACAAAACCTAATTTTCGAAGGAGTGGAGCTTATAAAGAGAAGGACTTTTATTATCTAATACTGATATATCTTTTCTAATTCTTTTTCCTCTACTTGTTTTCTAGGGGTTTAGAAACATGAGACTTTTCTTTTTCTTTCTTGTTATGAACTCCATGAATATGAGTACCTAATTATCTTTTGGTTATGGAATAGTTGGATTTCACATAATATGATTCTTTGATTCAATATATTAGTTTTGTCTCATAATTATCGTTTAATTCTCTAAAAATATTGTTTTATGATTGATTGATTGTTTTGTCAAGTTGCAAAATTGGTAGAACTTCTAATCACATCTATTGCTAGTTTAGGTTTATTATACGAAAAGTGATATTCCTTGGATACAAGTAGCATAATATGATTATAGTTTGTAGTATGATATATTCTTATGATCATATGTGAATCGTAACCTTTGTTAAATTGAATTAGTGCGCTAATGTTCAATTGCTTTGATTGGCCTGATTTCATGAACTTAATGCATCTAGGGGAATTAAACTTGATTAGTGCTTTTACACGTTAGGTTGTTCCTTTAGATGAATTCATATTCGCATCTTTTAATGTGTTTGTTGATGACATGAGGAGATTTATGGATATTCTTTACGATCAAGGTATTCTAGGGTCTTTGATAAAAGTTGAGATTAAATATCAATTCTAATTATCAGGAAAAGCATGTTAGTGAATGAAAACGAAATCCATGACCAATACTTTCTTATCCTTGATTTTATTTGTTTATTTTCTTTATTTGTTTTTATTTTATTTCATAAAATCACAAAACTACCCTAGGTGTTATTTATAAGGAACCATAACAATTTGACAACCTAGACCTCTCTCCTGGGATCGATCCTTTCTTGCCCTTGCTATATTTATATTTTGAGTAGTAAGAAAGTGTAATTATATTTGTGTCGCTTCGACAAATATCACCTTCATCTTCCCGAGGGCTTCCTTCCTATATATGTGTTTGTTTTATCTTCAATCATATGTTTATTTTCTTTTTCTAGTCTCGTTTTTTTGTGTTAACATGGTAGTTCTTGAATTTGGGTTAAGAGTCAAAGTTCATAGAGTTGATGTGATGTTGGAAAATTACTACTGGTTGTGGTAACAATTTTCAACTTTTTTTTCTCCTTTGTGAGTCCTATGGGTATTTTCAATTTCAAATGTTAACCTATGCACCATGTATAGGCCAATAGGCCATTAAAATAATGAAACGTAATAATGATAATTTAAAGTAATGAATAAACCAAGGTTCCATATTTACCATTTAGTTTAAATTGATGTTTATGTGCCTTACACATTTTTTCAGTTATATTAGAAAAAAATTTGACACAAAGAAAAATTTAAAAGATAGATTTATTAGTTAGGGACCTTATTAACATTGACGACTAAAAACTAATAAATGGTGACTAAGTATAATCCATGTTTGGGTTAAATATAATCCATATTATATATAATTGTGCACAAATAGTATTAAACCTAAAAACACAAGCAAGTAATATTTTTTATTTTTTTGATCACACAAGCAAGTAATATTGAGAGGAAAAATCGATGGTTTCATGATTACTAATTAAGGAGAAATATTGAAAGAAATAATAGTAAAGAGAGTTCATAAACAATTTAGTTTTTTTCAAAAAAGAAAAAGAAAAAAAAAAGAAGCCAAATGCGTAAATTATTTTCACTACTGATTGGTTTTATATCAAATTGATTTTTCTTTAAACCAGAGAGGCTACTGGTAATCCTGAGAATAAAATCATGGTAAACCGAGAGATCATATCATAATATTGACATTGTGGACTCATCTTTCATAATAAACCAACAAAATTCCTCGTCATCCATAATATCCCACACAAACATGCATTCTTAAGTTGATTTTTTATCCTCCGTGATGCCAATGCAATCTTTCATCAACCTATTACCCATTAATTATTTCTCTTTACATAGTTTGCATGGGGTATTTTGCTACGATTTAGTTAATAGAATAAAAAATAGGCGACAAAGAAATGGAGCAGAGAGAGAGAGTTACTGTATACAATTTACACACGAGTTATATTTAGCCATTTAGTCAAGTATTAGTGAGAAGCAAAATGTGGTTTGTATTTAAACCAAACATGGATTGTATTTAAGTCACCGTGAAATCAATATTGTTGCCGTGGATAAAGTCAAGTCGTTTTTTCTTTTTCTTTGAATCCTAAAAACAATATAAGACTATATTTCGAATTTAGTATTAAAATTCAAAACAACATAAACTTGAATTTGACACTCACAACCAAAAGTATTTAACGTAACAAGAAATGAAAAATTTCAAAGAAAATAACATAAAAATAAATATGATCTCTTAAATTCAAATTAAATAAAATATAGGATTCGTTAATCCAACGTTTTGGGACTTTTCTTTCTTGTTGCCATTCTTTGAGTTCTCATTTTATATATTGTCCGTTCTAGAAAATAGTTAAGAAAACACGAGTGAAATAGGTTAATAAATTCATCTTGGAATTAAAGTTTCGCATGTCTAAGTGGATAAACCAAAATCAAAAGTTACACCTATATATGTAAGACTGAGGGAGTATCAAAATTCAAATATCCGTAAATTGACTCAAGTTAAAGTTATATCATCGTATTTGGGTACAATTTATCGATGAATTTGAAAGAGATTGATATATATTATGAAAGACGAGGTACCCAAATATACCTCAATCTAAAAAATTTCCACCTATAAGTCATTTCTATGAAAGTGATTGTCTATGGACCGAGTCGAGACAATACAACTAATCGGGTTCACACTTCGTGTGATCGTCCATGGATACGAGATCAAGACAATACAACAAACGAAGTATGTTTACTTGATAAGAGGTTCGGACTTAACCAAACACAATAGGATTACTATCAAGTAAATAGGAATTAACGTTTGTGTATTTTACTTCTAATTATAATAAAAACAATTATAATTGCATAAATAGAAAAGTAAAAGACACATCAATATTTTGTTAACGAGGAAACCGCAAATGCAAGAAAAACCCAGACCTTGTCCAGCATTGAATACTCTCGATTAAGCCACTATACAAAATCAAACCAACTTCGTATAGTTGAGACCAAGCAACTAAACATATAGTTCACCTAGTTCCGTTTGTATTCCCACGCTCCAACTTGTAATAAGTCACGTACTTGGAACAATTCCTTTGTCTGTATTCCAAACAAAAAAGGAACAACAAATGTGTTTGGTATCAACTCTTTCAACCAAGTGATGTGAGTTCTACAAAAGGCTCTTTCCATTTATCTCAATAAACTCCTTTGTCAGGTCCTTATATCTATCTACTAACAACTACCAAAGTAATCGTCTAGATTTTGCAATCAATACTTTGAATCACAAAGAAACGTATTGATGCTGATCTACTCAACTAATCAATCCAATCTACCACAAGGATAAACTGATTATAGTTGGATCCTCTTTAACCGAAACAAGTATTGTGCACACCAAAGATTATGAACCCAAATCATAGATCTTCAAAGTCTTATTTGTCTTCAAATCTTTTTAGATCTTCAATAAGCACCTGCACACAATCAACTTGAATCTCTTATGATCAATCACGCACAGAATGGAGTCTCTAACAATGGATTATCACCAAACGCCTTTAGATCTACAAACAATCCTAAAGATCCCCGTCGAAACTTCGATCTAGTTTGAGTGAATCTTATATCGTAAGAGAAGATTCTCAAGCATAAACAAACTAGGTGCAATCAAAGTTCAAAAATCAGTTAGTCACAAATCAATCAAAACTAATAATAAATTGTAATTATCTAGTTTCCACCAACGGTACTAATAGAGCTTCAATCCCAAAGAAGTCTTTGCTTAAACCGAGCGCCGTAAGAGATTTCGCCTAATTAGGTTACTTTCTCTCTCATAATAGGCGGCTCAAATGGGGGAATCAAAGACAACTAGGTAGTTTTGCCGCTCCGAGGATTAGTTTGCTGAAATGTAAACCTGGTATTTATAGACCAAGGAAGTTTGGACACAAGGAATTTCCAAACCGAAAATATTCTCAAGATATGCAATATATTCCAGATTCGGTTTCCATAATTCCTGGAAATGCTTTGTCCAAACATTGACCGAAATCTCTTAGAAAATATCCAATTAGTAAATACACATTACCAATTTTCATTTTCCAAAAATAAAATTAAAAACCTTAATTAAAAGATTCTCAATTTATTTTTCAATTCGGGTTTTCCTTTTAGCTATTAAGGAATATCTTTGAACAATAAAGATAAGCTACACGCACATGTTCAAAGTATGTCGACATCTTTACTTTGTAAGTCCTCTTCATACTTACAATCTTGAAACCGATTTGCTACACTTCCAAACGAGCTTGTAATTGGTTCATCCGGGCTTTCAAGAACTATGTGATTGATTAAGAACACTCAATCACAAATCATGGGTTTCACTGGTTCTACTAAAACAAGTTTCGGTTTCTACCTCCATGTGAGTATTGTGCATAGTCACACTATTTTTCCAAAAATTCGGTTGACTAGGTACTAGGATCTACCCCACATACTTATGGTAACTAGTCATATTTGATGCACATGTCCATGGGATCGCTCCCCATCTACTAAAAAAACGTGTTGCACCTCTTACAAGGATCGATTCCCCTTTGTGATCGGTTGCACCTTTCATGGATCTGTTCCCTTTTGCCTAGAGTTGGTCATACCAATAACACTAAATCGATCATACCATCTCAGGTGATTACTTAAGATCGTTTCACTAATAAAAGTCATACCAATACAAAAGTCTGCCTTGTGAATAGTTTTACCAAGAACATAAGCAAGTCATGAGCGGTTATACTAATCACACATATTGGTAGTTCAAAAGATACGCAATGAATCACAATACCAATAAGCCTAGCGATTTCTTTCGATTCACGCAAACAAGTTCATGAATTTACTTCCTTTAAACTAATGTAAAACATGTTTCTAGATGAAATCTTTCATACCTACATAATATAGCATTCAACGATTTACATATATACGAGTTCAAAAAGATACGTTATACTTTTGTATTGTATTCCTTAATACTGCCTAACTAGAGTATAATCATTCATGCTTCACAATTATATTTTCAATATGCACGACTTGAAAGATACGTTAGGAATGAAATAAGTTCAAGTCAAATATTACTAACCTCAAGTGGAAGGATGATGTTGTCATTACAGCTCTTACTTCTTCACTTTTTAAGTCTTCTCAATACTTGTAATGCCTCATCCTAATACTTCAAGCCAACCTATACAAGTTGACTCAGTACATAATCAAGCGACTCTTTAAATGAGTTTTGTTCACTAAAAATATGAAAATCCAAACTTGGACATACTAACGCTTGGTTCTAACCGAGCTATGCTCTTAACATATTCATCAACTAAAATTCATTTGATTAGATCAGTGTGATAGAGTTCCCCTCAAAATTAAGAGCTTATAATCGGGTTGTAGTAAAGTTTATAAAGAAATTTATGGTAAATTTGGATCGGATTCATGAAAAGTTTTGAGAGAAACAAAGTAAGGTCAAAGCTTTTTTAGTAAAACTTAAAATATATATTCAATATATTAAATCTCAACTTGATTTGACCGGATGGGTCTTGAGAAAATATTCCACTAATCAAACTGGTTACATACATTTTTGTAATTTTAGTTGCATTTTAATCAAAGGGTTTGATTTCTAGGTAATCTATTAGGTTTGCATTAATTTATCCTGGAGGATCAATGTACACCACTATTACTGATTTGAAACTAAAAGCTATGCACATCCCAAGCTTATGGTTAGCCAACTTGTTACTTTAAAAACTAGAGTTTATAAGTAATCATATATTGTTAGGGCTCACAAAGTATGGTAATATATATTTACATTCACATTCACGATCAACAATATATGTATGGTATCACATTTTTATCAAAATACCAATTTGGACTAGATAAGTTAGCTGAGAAATCCTTTAAGAATCTTGGAACCGAGTTTCAAATCTCTAATCTCTACAAACTCTAAGTCAACACCTTTTTTAAAATAAAATACAATTGATTACTTCTACAATTTAATTATTACAAGGGTATAAATGGGAATCGTCAAATATTTATTAAAACAATATCATTTGATATTATCCGAATGGGTATCCCAAGCAAAAGTGTAACAAGAGCAATAATAGTTGTGGTAACAGGGTTTGAAGGTTACTAAATAAAATACTAAGGTCCCTTTACCAAATAAATGAGGAGGATACTAGATCTCTTACAAAACAACAGCTATCTAAATACGGTAATTTGTTGTCTTTCGAATGACACTGATTACTTTGCTAAGAAACTTCATTGATGTTGTCCTTAACACTACTATGATAACTCGGCATGATAATTGAGCGAGTCTTATCCCCTGACTGTAGTTTGATATTAATCTTTTATCTTTATGAAGATGAGGATGGCCATATCTTCAGCTTCAAATTCCACGTTCACTTGGTGCATTTCTTGACCCAGTCTAAGCTAGTTGATCTCTTCATGCAGTTCCATCCTCTCAATCGAGTCCTAAATATCCTTTGCTCCGATACAATGATTTGCAAAATTAGTAGCTATTAGCCAATGTATATGTTTTGATTGATAGAGTCTTGTATACTACAATTTTTCTTATTTACCTATAAAAGTATCCGATATTGGTGATAATGTCTCACATACATTACCGTTGTAATGAAGGTTGTTTAAAATGTGCCCCTTGATTGTTGTTGATTATGTTATAAATGCATGAATATTGTCTCGATGCTTTTTGATAGTCGTAATTAGCATCAAACACAATGTCACTGGAAAATATGATCATCTAGCCTTCCATATGAACTAAACAAGACAAGTATAAGTAGTTATCCATTGCTTTTTCCACAACCCCCTACACCGAAATCCAATAATTGAACCAATCACAGGTTTGTAAAGAAACAACCGACATAGCAAAGAACATTCCATTAGAGGTGAGCTAAGGTTTCTCCCCACCATCACCAAACTTGCACATAAGATGTACCCAAGAATGCAATTTTTTTACATTCGTTGGAAAATTCCATGAACACATTTCTCAACAAAGGTTTAATGGCTAGGAGAGGTGTCCATCTTAAATCATTCGCTCTAGTCAAAGGATTGGGTGTCATTCTTATACTTCTTATCCATATTTTCCCCCTTTTTAGAGAGACTTGACAAGTGAATTCAACAATCAAACTCACTTATCCATCCAGATATGTCAATTTTTTTTTTTTTTTTTTTTAAGATTCAAAAACCATTTGTGCTACCTTTTACGCCAAAGAATATGCTACTCTATTTCTGGACGATTCAAAAATTACAAATTAAATGTGAAAAGATGTTAATCCCTTGATTTACCTAATAAACACTAGGATTAGCTTCTACCGATAGAATTTACAACCGACTAAAATCTTTGAAAAATAATTTGTGTTGTATCTCATAAGTACTAGCCTATCTCACATCTTCTTGCCAAAAATACCTCCCAATTTCTCCACTCCATGTTCAACAACTAGTCCTCCGTAGAAGTACCATCTTTCTCATAAAACCGCTACTAAATCATTCAGATGATTTAGTCCAATGCCTGCATTTTCCTGTTTTCGAATATAAGTTTCCTTTCTTCCAAGAAGAATCCAATCATGATCCTGCACCTAGAAGAGAATTAATACTACTACTTCCTTCCACATAACTACACTTGTTGAGAAAGTTTGACAAACCCTTTCTCCAGTGTATTGACAATTAGGTTTAGCTGGGCTGTTGTGTTATATCAAATATATTTTGGGCTGAAACATTTAGTGTCCCTTGGCCCTTGTTGCAAAATGTAAAATAATCTGTGGTTGTTATCCAATCGCATTAGTCATAACTTAAACACTCTCCTAGGAGACGTACCAAATCACGTTTCTGTGTAAAAAGAAGAGACTCTTTCTCTCTTCTATCTAGTTCTCACTTTCTACCTAGGTTTTGGTTTGGATTACTATCTATCACTGTTATCTTGAATTTATTAAACCCTAGTGGAGAAAACTCCCATTTTATACTTGGTTCTAGGGTTCTATATCACTTCTAGTTAATGGTTGGCACAAATTTCAAAAATAAGGGTAAAAAAACAATGGCATCTTCTTCATCTGCAATAACAAATATCTGTGCATTGTTAGGGTTTAGGGCATAGCTGGAATTCTATTAATGACTAGAAAAACTTAAGAAAGCTATCAAAGAAGATTTTGGGGCTTTTTGTTGTTAGGTTGCTTTTACCTCCTCCACCACCTGCACCTCTCCTAAAGCTCCCTCATCCTTTGTCTGGTCTTACTTTGCTGTCTCAGACATGTAAGAAGAAAAGAATGAAGAACCTCTTATTAGTGAATTATGAATTGAAAAAAAGCTGTAATTTGGATGACTGCATTGGTTTTCAGATTTGATATAGATGGATATGTTACTGATTCAGGAATCAGAATGGGAAAAGACATGAACCTGCTTCTAGAACAGCTCCTGTGGTTTCATCTGCTGTTGAAGGTATTTTCCACTTGTGTTGGAAAACCGTTGTGGATGAATTGGTATAGGGTTAGCACTTAGCTTTCTATGGGTTTTATGGTTTATGCAAAATGTGAACTTTGTTCCTTTTAGTCTAGGGACATGATATGAGGTGCATGCGGCTATAGTTTATTACCAGCTTTAGTTGGATGGATTTTTTGTTGGTTTTCAGTATCGATGAGATAACAAACATTACTGGAGAGCCGACCAATCCTGTAGCTCAACTATCAGGATGCTTCAAGTGGATCTGCTGTATCTGTTGCTGCTAATCTGCTGATTTTTCTCTGGGTGGTCTGTTTTGCTAGATGCTAATTGTCCAAAGAGTATGATAATTGAGTTCCATGCTCCTGCAACGGACCTCCCAGTCACTAATGCAAAGCTTCTGATATTAACCAGCTGCAAACGTTTCCCTTTATGCTTAAATGTGAGACTCCAAACATTGTTGGTTTTATATTCGGATTACTCAAACAATTCTTGTTTCCAACGGCAGGTATTGATGCAATTGGTGGTGTGAGAGTACCTGCATTCCTGTGGTATACTTAGTTCAAGTCACTTCATATGGGGCTCTTTCTAACATGGGGACTATTCCAGCTTTACTAGTCTAGACACACTGTGGGTATGTGCTGTTTCTTTTCATCGTTTTGGGGTGTGTTATGTATATGTCACGCCATCTAGGATATATTAATTGTAATAGGCCCCTTTTTACCCACATATGTGTAAGTCTGGTAGAAGTATTTTTTTTTTTTTTGTAAATTAGATAATTCACTTAACTGACAATCTTGAGCAATCATCTTCATCCACCTTATAGCACACAAGACAGATCCATGACTACAACCCATCTCATAAAAATAGTCCTAACCAAACATTACTAGAATAGAAATCAGAAACTAGAAACAGAAATCAGAAAACTGGCGTCACGTTTCTACAAAATCCCCTCTTCACGGTGGAGTGACACTGGTTCTTCATATCATGTATCTTTATATCTCACATAATGTTTGAAACTTTTTGTGCAGGATGGTTTGCCAGGGATCCTAGCATGCTTCACCAGGTGGGTCACGTGCTGCTGCAACTATAAATGCGGATACACGTTCACCCAGGAATATTGTAATTGCTGGGATGATTGTTTTTGGGCTAGTTCCCATGAACCGGACGCCATTATGGTGATTAAATCAGTGAGAAGCTGTTTGGAAGTATGTTCTTTTCCTCTTACAGTGTAAATGCCCTGTAATTTTCTTCTTTAATATCCCAACTTCCCAGCTTTCCACGTTATTTGGACCTATTGATGATTTTACGGTTTCTTTCTTACTTATTTGTTTCATCATGTTGTTGCTATCTTAGAACCGTGTAAGAAGCATGCAAACCTTGATGACTTGGGTTTCCAAAGCACTTGAACTGAAACAATTCAATGAGAGTACTTAAAAATGGCGAGTGAAAACCTCTTCACTGGGATCACTTGCAAATGCTATGCTCACTTCTTCAGAGGTAAGGTTGATGTCTTATTTGTAAAACCATGTATTGTATGCTACTTCCATGAGAAATTTGAGTTCGGAAGCTAAGCCCTCCTGTGAGTTTAAGCTGCGCTGCGTCTCTACTCATTTATTCTATTCTGTGAAACTGAGAAATTTTTTAGAGGAGCAAGGGTGAGTTATGTTTGCTCAAATTTATATCTTTAGAGTTTATAGTCGTATTTTTTACTGTGTTTCCACGAGTGCAGTTTCTTCTTGGAACTGCTTTGCCTTGAATGGTTTAGTCCCAGTATTTCTTTTACGGAAGACCATTTAAGTCCAGAATTTCTTAAGCACCACTCAAATTAAACTTTCATTCTCTTCTTGTTTTTTCTGTCTTCTATAGCTTTACAAACTCCTTATGAGGTTTATACATTATTTTAAGTTTTATTCTGCATTACTTTTTCCACTTTTCTTTTGAACAAACTCGCTTGCCCATTGGTTTATGTTGGATGCCAAAAGTAGATGTCATCTGTTGTTACTGGCATGAGATTGTTTGTAAGTTCATTGAAAATAAATAAATGCAGGTACATGAGTTCAAATATAATCATGGGGATGGATCAACTCGTGAAGTCTGTCTGGAATTCTTTCAATAACAAGACAACTGCAAGAACTGGGAGAGAGGCCACAGATGCAAAGGTTGATAATTGCCAATTAGTTTGGAATGAAACACGCCCAGCTCTTCCACAGTCTTCTGAAGGTGTGTGGATCACCATAGATATAATTTAAAGCTGTTAGCCTTTGCTATTTGTGTGCATTCAATTTTGTGCCAGTATTTGAGTGTGATATCATATTAGGCAGTTCCAATTAGCTATGCACAACGCTTCAAAAGTTTACTTATTTTGCGATTTGTGGGTAAAGAAATGACAGTCTTGAATTTGTGGGATAGTCCCTTATCATGTGGACTGGGTACCGATTGTATTACTCGTGATAATAATTGATCACTAAATTAAAAGTTGACGGCTGAAGTTTTGTTAGTTGTTGTTGAAGGTTCCATAAAAGGCAATTCTTGATCAAACTTCTGGCCTTGTAGGGCTTCAATAGCGATAGAGGTGGATTAGGTACGTTTATAAGTTTCTTCAAAACTTCCTTTAACAGGTTGTTTCTTTTCAGGATGATGGGATACTTGTAAATTCCTACTGTAGCTGACCTTCCTCCAACTGGTGCAAGGAGGCCATTAGAGGACTATCAAAAGCGTGCATCTAGTTTGTTGAGTATAGCTACACCATGTCAGTTTATTTGTCAGGTACATGTATAATATTTAATTCATTCTTTTGTCACAATCATTTCATACCAGTTACATGTGCTTCAAGATGTAGGCTCAAAAAGCTTGTTTTTCCATTTTATATTCGCGGTGCTTCAATTCATTTTTTTTTTTGTGAAACAATCGTATGGGCAGGTTTCCTTACCACTGGGACTTCATGAAAAGTGTCCTGTCTCAGTGTCTCGTAGCACGCCATGGTGCTGATCGCTTCTTTTGCTGGACACTGTGCAAACTATGTATGCAACCCTTCAGGAGCACGCTGATATTGCTGTTAAGTCAGGCTCACAACAGTGTTCTCAGCCAGGAAGAATCTGCTGAGATTGCAAAGAAAAGGTAACTTTTCCTTGATACTTTGAGCAGAGGAGTGGAGCTGTTCTCCCCTTTCATATTACGTTTACAAAATTTTTCTCATGGCTAATAGTTAACTATCTAGGAGAATCAACATTTTCAATTTTATGTTCCTTAATAACTTCCGAGACTTGGTTTGCTAGCAAAATAAGATTGATACATGTCCTAGTTGAAATTTTCTTTTTTCTTGATCTTCGCAAAAGATTAACCCTACGTTATTTTGGCACATCCCCCTTCTACAATTTTTATTTTGTAAGCTTAGCTTTGGTTTAGTGCAAATGGCCTTGCACTGGTGTTAAGATACTGTTTCGTGGAGTTTATTATTAAAATTGTAATCTTTTGACCAGTGCAAACAATTTGGAAATCCTTTGATTTCTATGGAAATTTACTAACTCTAATATTTGATGACACAGGGTAATAATTCATTCAAAGATAAGCAATGGCAGAAAGCTACTATTTCTACACTGAAGCGGTCAAACTAATGGAAAAAAATGGCATATTACAGCAATAGGGCTTACAGGCATATCTGGAACTGGGAAGGTATTATTATAGTTGATCTACCTCAACTCAAATGTTCTTCTGGTGTGCTTTAACATTCAATTGTTTTGTGCCTTCCCTATAACACTGTATTTTGTGGTTTCCCTCATTTTGTCATCCAGCTACACTCCAGGCAGAGTGCTGATTGTACTAAAGCCATCAGTCTTGATAAAAGGTACCTTTTTGTTATAAATTGCATATATATATATGCTTCTTGAGTAAGATTTTATTCCTTTTAAATTGGCGCTATCTAACCTGTTCTCTTCTTACAGCATGTGAAGTCCTATCTGCGGCGAGAAACAGCAAGGGGGAGATGCTTGGTTTTTACAAAGAGGCGTTGAAAGGTGCATCTTTTGCTCCAAAACATCTAGTGTCTATGATCATTTATCATTCCTTCCAACGTACACTATTATCTGACTTGTTGCGAAATATCAAAGTAGGTTGAACTGATTCTTGAGGCCTTATATGAATATATGATTTAGCCAATCCCACTCAACCTGGGTGGGCTCTATCTCAAACACTTACAAATTCAAAGACAGATTCTTGACCATTTGCTACTCAAATGTACTTACAGATGTATTATTTCTTTCTTGCAGATTTTGACATGCACTTGTTTTAGAGCCAATAAATAAGAGAGCTTCCTTTCAGCTGATAGATTAAGAAAGTTGTTTCTATAAGCTTTTCTCAGTTGATAAATTTAAGAAAGATGTTTCTACAGAGAATTCATTACTTAAAGGGTTTCACAAAGTAGCTATTTCTTGAAGACCCACCATTAGAGATTGTTTGGAAAAGTAAAGCCTGGGAACACAACATATGGGGTGGGGGTGGAGGATTGCAAATCATTGTGTGGTTTAAATTTTGTTTATCTCAGCATTTTTCTTCTTCCCTGTAGTATTATTTTGGCACTAGATTAGGCTTAAATTGAGGATGGGAAGGTTACATGTACATGACTTCATCATCTACACCAGTGGCTATTTGAATTGAGGTAAAAGCAACATGTTGTATTGCTACAACAAATTAACAAGCAGAATGATAAGATTAGTGTTATTCGCACCTCTAAATGATGATTCTGAAGCAAAATCTGGCTAATAAAAGCACAGCCAACAATAACTATTTTCATTTTTTTGTGTCCTAAGAAAGCTTCTCTTACAAATTTATGTCAATCATCGAAACCCCTAGAGAGTGCCTCATTGGATGGAAGGGTTTCGACTCTCGTATGGAAACCCTAGAGAGTGCTCATTGATGGAAGGCTTCATGTACTCCTGGACACTCTAGTTCCTGTGGATAAATCTTGGATAGTGAGCTTTGATGTTGGAAACGACTCCAATGTCAGTGTTTTTAAGTAGGAATTGTTCTATTGATCAAAGACATATCAATCAATTTGCCACCAATGAGATAAATTCTGTTTGCAACACTGTATCATAATGATATCCCCAGGAGATCAACACAATGTGAGAAGAGTAATTTTCATCAATGCGTTTCTTCACCGAAAGACATGGAACATGGGGTGAATACGAGAATGAGAGTAAGTAATTCCAATTTGCAAGCCACTTGGCCTATCCTCTCGTAACCTGAAAGGACTATAAAACTTGTGCGTAAAAGTTTGAAGTTGCGTCTCAAAGGATACACAAGCATGCAGCGTATGGATGCAAAGTTTGAGGTAGACTAAATCTCCCACTTCAAAAGGATCTCTCAACTTTGGAAGTATCTCGCACAGAGAGCCATCCTTCCCGAGCTTTGTGGAGTCGGATTGTTTAAGCAAGTCCATCATAATGGCTCTCTCTTCAAATGGTTTCCACTGCAGCAAATGTATGGTAGTGAAAGGAATGCAGGATGAGAGGTGAGTATCCATATGCTTGAAATGGAGACATTTTTAATCCTCTACAAACTTGTATTATACCACCACTCAAAGAAGTGCAAGCCATTATCGGTCCACTGTGGGGTTTGTCCAGTGATGTGACCTCAAATAACTCTCCAAATGGGGTGAATTAACTCTTTCGGTTTGGCCATTCATCTGTGGGTGGTAGGATGATCAAGTTCAAGCTAGTTCCTAAAGCTTTGAATAAATCTTGGCAAAAATTACTTGTAAATACCTTGTCTCCGTCATACACAATAAGAAGGTAATCCATGAAGTTTGAATAATTTTCGGGGGAAGACTTGTGCCACATATGCAATTTCAGAAGGATGTTGTAAAACTAATAAAGGAACATATTTAGTGATTCGATCCACAAATGACCAAAATAATACTTTTATGTCACTAACAGAAGCCATCATTGAAGTCCATGTAATGTGTTGCCAAGCATGATCGGGGTATAGGCGGAGGTTGTAGGCCACCAACATGAGTAAAGGAATCTTTTTTATCATGGGGCAGAACCGTCACAGTGGAGACAAAACACAAAATATCCTTATTCATCCCTTGCCACAATGGCTCCCTAGCTCTCCCACATGTTTGCTTGTATGCCTGGATGGGCACCCACAAACAGGCTGTAATGACTCTTAAAAGATTTATGTCTCACATTACACTCCAAAGGCCAATATAAATTCTATTTTTTGTATCTCAAGATACCCTCTTTATATGTGAAATGAGGAATGTAGGTGCTTTGAAAGAAGTAGTTTAGGGAAAATGAGCCGGTATGCCTTTGGATCGGACATCGTTGAAAAACTTCTTGCACCCAAGTTGGGGTAGAGAGAGTGACATAGCATTGCAAAGTAGCTAAATTCAGGTCTTCTAGAGAGAGCATCACCACCACATTTTCTGAGCCCTTCTTGTATTGGATTTCATAATCAAACCCCAACGGTTTCACAAGCCATTTTTGTTCTAATGCAGTAAGTAATTTTTGGTCAAGAAAGTATTGAATACTTTGATGATCAATTTGATATTAAATTTGTTACCTTGTGAGTAATGTCTTCATCTTGCACAACCATCACAATGGCCAAAACTCCTTCCATAAGTAGATAAAGCTTGTTCTCAGAATGAGGTTTTGAAATAAGAATCGGTTTGTTTCTTAGCAGTAACAACCCCTATACATGCCATCACGGCTTCACTCTCAACCAAAATGTCTTAGTGAAATCACTTAAAAGCTAATATTGGAGCGCTAATCATTGCCTCTTGAGTTTGTCAATGCAATGGGTGGTCACAAGACTCCTTATGAAAGGAATTCTTCTTAAGCAACTTCAAATAAAGGATTACTAATAACTCATAACCTTGCACATAACTCCATAACCTTGTACAAATTTCTTGTAATATCCAAAGAAGACCAAGAAATCTCTATTCCTTAATAGTTGTTGGAAACGGGCCACCGTCGTACAAGAGATTTTAGTAGGTCGCAGGATACTCATAGGTTCACCACGACCTAAATATTCTAAGAAGATTTACCAAAACAACATTTAGATAACTTAGCAAAAAGCTTATGTTGTCCGAGGTAAGGAGAAGATAAACTTGGGGTTGCTCAATAAGTTCTCATCTTAACCTAACCAATATGTCATCAAGAAGACCAAATACAAATTTCCTCAAAACTAGTTGAAAGATGTCATTCATTAGGGCCTGAAATGTGGCAGGAGAATTTGTGAGACCAAATGGCATGACTTTAAACTCATAGTGACCTTGATGTTTTCTAAAGCAAGTTATTTGAAAATATCAACATCAATTACTCTAATTTGCGAAGAACTTGACTCCTATCAATTTTGGGGAAAGAATGCCTCCTTTATATTCATCAGGAGTTCATCAATAGTAGGAATGAAAAATTATCCCTTGATGGTAATGTTGTTTAATTTGTATAATCACATGTAATCCCAAGAGTTTATCTTTCTTTTTAAATAAAATTGGAGGAGGAAAAAGGATATGACTTGTTTGAGAATAAACATCTGAAATGTCCTTATAAGTTCTTCAACTACTCTTTTTCAAATATGAGGACATTTATATGCTCTCTCGATTGTGACTGGCAACATTAGGGTGTAAGGGAATGAAATTGTCCAAATTAGTTTTGGTGAGGCGAGCAGATCCCGAAAATGCCCTAAACTCCTGTAATATAGGAATAAAATGGTGGAGTAGTATGCAGTAATAGAGAACAAGGGACCCACAATGCCATGAGAATTTTCTTTGAGAAATTTTTTTGACTCCGCTTCTCCACTCATCATCAATAAGAGGCTTGGGGTGTAGTGCCTTGCAAGGTAATCTTCTTATGTTTGTACTTGGAAGAAATACTCAATTGAGAAGAGTACAACACCTAATGTTCTGAGCCAATCTGCACCCAATACTATATCACAACCTCTCATTGGCAATATTCTCAAATTCTTCACAAATTTGCGCTTTGCATGCTCCATTGAAGTTGTGAACATATACTAAAAGATTTACTTTGTCCTCTCACCATTAAATCTGTAACATCATGGGAGCAGAGTTTGGTTGAATGGACACTGGGTGAAGCAGCAAGGACTGTCAACAAAGCTGTGGTGCCATGTATCAATTAGAGAATGGAGACCTTTGTTTACTGAGTCAATGCCGGAATCCTAATAAATATCTCCAAGTGGCAGGTTCTCCCGTAAGAGCAATGTGAAAGATATATCAATATCCGATTGGACATGAGATGTGACTTCCTCAAAATTTCCTCCCTCCCACTTCCAGTGTCTTGTGACTCAACATTCTCCAATTCGAAGATGAAGTCTTCCATTTTTACAAAAATGTTGGTTTATAAACATCCATCATAATAGTAGTAAAATGTGAGCTCTTATTTTGTTCTCTCTCTTGCAAGCCTTTTTAAATGTAGGGGAGTTAGATTAGATTTTTGAATGGAGGAGTGAAAGAAGATTTTGAGTTAGAGGAGCAAGACTGGGGTGATGTGAGAATTGGTTAGTTTGGAAAATTTTAAATGAATATTGTTTATTTGGTGGAAAAGTTAAGGATTTGGTTAATGGCTTAGTAGCTACAGCTGCAATATTGAATTTCGTTTCTTTTTTAATCTAGCTAGTGAAAATGTCTGAAAGTGTGAAATGGGAACAAAGAAACAGATTTACCAATTTCGTCTTTAAGACCACTAAGAAAACTCCATGACAAAAATAAAGTCTTACTAAGAGAGGGATTCATGTTACATTAAAGCTTTTAAAGACTCAAATTCTTCATAATAGTCATCCATTGTTGAGCTCTCAATAAGTTTTATTAAAGCTTCTCACAAAAAGTTTTTTCAATTGGATTTTCAAATCTAGCACACAAATGTTTAGATAAATATGACCATGTGTCGATTTCTATTGACTTGAAAATTTAAAACCATTTTCAGCCTTAACCTCCAAGTAGATCGTAGCAATTCATGTGTTCTTCAATATTGTTGATCTAAAATACCTCTCGCTTCCGAATCCAACCCCTTTGATTATCACCATCGAATCTCGGAAATCTAACTTTGAACTCGTATTGTTGATGAAAAGAAAACTATTGGTGGGTTAGAATGAAATTATGATCAACATTAGTTTCAAGCGGGAGAACCACTTGGTCTCTCGTGTTTAGTTGATTTGTGTGGAGGTCTCAAATATCTTCGTAAGAGTATCAAACTTTGTACTCATGGTATCAAATTTATTGTGTAGATCCGTAAGCTATGTTTTGATCTTGCACTTTAAGCTCTCCACATCTGTTTCAACATCCTTCAAAGTCATGATGAAAAAAATAATATTTAGTGACAATTGAAAAAGCTTAATGAAACGATTCCTGATTCCAATTGTCAGGGATTACTGCAAATCGACAAGTGAATCATAAGATTAATGTTAAACACCTCCCAAATCGATGATTCAGCCAAAATAATCAATAGCGCAACAACAATAACTATTTTCATTTATTTTCTCTTCCTGAAGAAAGCATTGAAACCCTAGAGAGTGCTCATTGGATGACTGATACGTGACTCTAATCGAACGAACACTCTAGTTCTTGATACAGTCTAATTGTATTTAATGAGGCACTTCTCTTTATGACTAAAGGCAGCCCGAGTGGTAGCCATTACTGCTGAGCATGCAACACAATATGACTGGCTTACGCTGTTTCATTACTTGTTTCCATGATATGGAGTTTACTCCAAGTAATGATGTTTCAAAAAAAAAAAAAAAAAGAGTTTACTCCGTGTTACATCAATGTTAAGTTGCAGAAACTGGCTTGTAATAGGCTGTCACTCCAGGGTTATTTCTGTTTTATCGATTTAAAAAAAAGAGTTGCAGGCAGTTTACTTTGTTTATTTTATTTTGACTTTTTATAAACTGTTCGTTAAGTTGTGTCTCTAAAAAGTCGTGTAACACGTCTTAAGCTGCGACTCTTCCCCGACACAAAAAATCTCCCTGAGTCGCTCGTTAAAAATTGTAATTCTCATTCTTGTTATCTGCAATTTTTAGCCGGCTGACTAGACTTGAACAAAAAATGGAATCATCTTCATCTTGTTGGAATACGTTTTTCAAAGAATGCTTTCAGGAAGAAATAGGTATTGGATTAGATTTCAGATATTGATGAAAAAAATCTCTGTGTAAATCTTTATGTTTATGGTTTCGTCAATCTTATTAGTTTAGGGTTAGAATTCCTGATTATAAGATACTAAGAGCGTGGTATAGAATTTAAAAATAGTTTTCTGTTCCCTATCTCCGGTGGTTGTATATGTCCCTACTTTGCGTGTAAACCTCTCTCGTTCATTCTCTCTGCTAATCTATTTCTAACATCCACGTTCCACATATGTTGTTGAGGAGTTAGCAAATTAACCACCTGACAACTGAAGATATAACCCTGAAAGAGCACGGAAGGACTAAAACCCTCAAGGTGTTTGATAAAATGTCTAAACGAGATGTTAGGAACTCTGCCTCGAAGACTAACTAATTTGACTTCTCGACATGAAGCAACCTGAGACAAAGAGGGACTGTGATTTCAATCTGCAGTACTAGGAGTAACTATGTTTTCCCATGTAGCTCCCTTTGTAAGAGTTGAAACATACTAAAGTGGGTATGTTGTACTTGTATGTGTGTGCATTATACTGGATAGCTGAAAACTAATTTGACCAAATAATCAGGGAAACACAGGTAGACCGTGCTAATCCATCATTGCTAGAATAAATAAATATGGTATAATGCAACTTGGGTTGGTTAGCTAGATGGTTCACTTTCCTAACTGACTTAAGACAAGTTACTTGTTACTAGACACGCCTTAAAAATGTATGTATATCGTAAGGCCAGGCCAGTCTCCTATCCACAAGAGTGATTGCAGTTTTATTCAACATATCCTGTCTCAATTATTAATGTAATGTCCCTGTGCAGATCATGAACAAGAAGAGAAAAACAAGAAACTGGAGAGAAACAGAAAATCCAGAAAGAGGCTCATATGCAGCAGGTCAACTACTACTTCCAATTGTTGAACTTCCTCCGAAGTGATTTATGAGATCCTAACTAGAATATCAGTTGCTCCACTTCTTAGTCATTGTCGATTAGTTTGCAAGGGAATGGGAGAGGTTTAATCACAATTCCCACTTCAAACTCATTCACTCCCAAAGGACTCCAACTATTTCAGGTTACTTGATTCAGATATCAAACCAAGGAAGAACGCTTCCAGCTTTGTTTCGTTGGTAAACCAATCCCCTGCACTTCCGTCTCCTACACTTGATTTCTTACCAGGGCATGTAGAAATCTATCCTCATCATCCCCTCATGGTTTGCTTTCTTGTATCAGTTACAGCAAGCAAGCTGGCACTTCATACTAGCATTTCCAAAGCCATCCACAGGAGAATACCCGAAAGATTTCAAGCTGAGACAAATCAATATCGAACTCTGAAGACTGCCATTGTTGTTAGAAAGTCTAGCAGCCCTATGCATTATAACATATTCGTTCTCCCACTTCTCCTGGTTTATCTTGTATCACTGAGATATTCGACTCAGAAAGCTGGGAATGGATAATGCTTCGGGACAACATAATTTGTTGGTAGCGAGCGATGATCAATTCAAACCTTCTTCTTTTCTTGGATCAGCAATTGATCCTGGGCTTCTCATACATGAGCCATTCACTGGCTATCAGATGGACACATTACTGCACTAGAAACCAATATTTACGGAGGAAGTTTAAGGACCATTTCCCAACCAAATGAAAACTGAAGATGCCGGGGTGGCTGGGGTGTTTGAGAAAAACTAGTAGAATGTGAAGGAGAAGTAGCTTGCTATACCTTGAATTGTTTGAAAAATGGGAGCTTAAAAGTTTTAAGACTACTCTTCAACAGATGAAACAAAATGGTTAAGACATACAGAGTAGACCTGGGACTCACTAACCCTCGACTTCTTGGATCTGGTAAAATACTATCACTTATATACCAAAACATATCATTCTAATGAAGATTGAGAATGATATCATTTGGTCATGATTGCAAACTGGAACTAAAACTGTGGCCCTTCGACTTCAACCTGGTTTTCAGTTCTACAAGTTCACCAAATTTGCCCAGTTTTACTTAATTGCTTTTCTTGATATACTACATACAAAAGTTTTCTTTTTCTTTTTTGAAAGCATGTTCTCGTTGTTTATACTTCAAAGTGGGTTTGTAAATTTAGAATAAAACTACAATGCTACACAATAACTTGTGGGATTGTAATGCTAGCTAACTGAGGGTTGATTTTCTTATTTATATTTGTAGAAATTGTTGCCTAGAAAATTTTCTTATCACCAAAAATATATTAGAAGGTAATACTCATTGACATCTTAATAGTTATGATGTTTGGTATTTCTTGAGAACATGACTGACAACAAAAAATTGGTGCATATATTTCTCTTTTATATTTTGTATAATTTTTAACTAACATGACTGACAGAACTAAAGAAATATGGTGATCCACATGTACCCCATATACACATTCGAGGGCACGTACTGGAACTGGTATTCAGCAGGAAGACCCGATTAGCCCATTACTTTTGGACGCCCACCCAATAAATCCCTCTGGCAAGGAGCCCCGTGTTTTGGATGAATGAGTCCCATGGTGAAAATTTTCTGAAACATGAGCAATAAGATACCGAATCAATTCAATAATATTAAGTTTGAACCTTTAAGTTTATGACATTTCAAAAGAAACAGCCCCACCTAATCTCAAGCAAATCTTGCTAGTTTACTATTGGTGTTTCTTCTGCATGTCTTTGGAGATTAGCTTTGGCAAACTTACTATTTGCGCAGAGCTGTTTGCAGGTTTTAAGGGTTCAGTTGGTGGTCTCATTAGTTTCAACACAGAATGACCTTTTGTTTGCCATAAGGCAATGGTGCAGTGACCTGAGGGTTGCCTGCATGTATTATATACCCTGCTTTGTGTATGGGCAGAGTGTCTCCATAGTCCATACTCTAAAAGACACAATCTCCTGCAGACGCAGCCTCCATAGTCCATAAATCATTTCAGTGTTATCCTATTTGTTTCCAAAATATTTAGTCTGATCTATTGTGCAACATGAAATCACAAAATCAGGCCAGATAGATAGAGCTTTCATCTTTATGTTTCTATTTCGGATAGGGATAGAGTAGATTTCAAAGGATCTCATAGATAGGACAGCAAGCACTGCTGTATATCGTCAAACTATTTCTTTCTATTTTCCAGTACATTGAATAAATGGAAGATCATTAAACTGGTTTTTACTCACCTCCATATACGACTTCATATAGGGAAGTGACAGACAAACCTATCCATTGCTATAGTGAGCCAAAGCAATCTCTAAATAGTAGAGTTTTTGGTCCAAGAGCTAGAAGTCCACTTGCAGAAACATCTTTCCGTTAATAAAAAAGGACTGTAGAGTACGAAACTAAGCAGGTAGATATACCATTTGATGCTGCAGTAAACTTAAGAAACAATGATTAGGCGTCACATTTGTTTCGATATGGTGAATTGGTAAAGCTCCTTCGCAATGCCTGCTCAGTTTCCATCCACTTTGGTCTTACTTTTAAAGCAGTAAAGATGTGGAAGATCTTTGACCCACTGTAATTTAAAAGAAAATTATACTTACATTAAAAAGGTTTGCTCAAATTGCCCAGGACTACGGTTTAGATATACAACAAAACTCTAACAGTCAGCAAAAAGACTTAGAAGAAGATGCAATACTTACCCTTTTTATTTATTTGTGTTTACCCCAAAGTTGGTACACTTTCAGGCTGATTTGCTTCTAATTTACTCCTAATTTCCCACTTCTTCATTACTTTTTCCATAGTCATTCATTTGGGTTGGTTGTAATTTCAGATGTATAGAATTGGTTTACTCGTGTTTTATCATATGGGTTTCATAAGTTAACTGATCAGCATTATACTTTTTGGCATCAACATAATATTTATTTCACACTTGACATTCATTAGGTATCGTCACTTTAAATTCCGACATTCATGGTATATAATATTCTCAAGCACCTCAAACTAAAGGTATGCTCAAAAACAAAAAAACTGAGGTGAAGAACTTACTTGTAGAGCTTTCTCAGGTGGGTATGTGGAGGATCAGGATATTTTTCATCCCAATGACGTGTATCATCTGAATCTGCAAGCCACTTATCATCAGTTTGATAAAGTGGGAGACTTCTACTTCGGGACTGTTTCAAGAGCCCCTAAGTACAATAACCCAAAAAACCAAAACTTATTTCTCATAAACACACCTTTAATCGCAATGCACAATGCATTATACATAGCTCATTTACTAGCAACTTGGTTAATTGGACATTTAGTGCCTTACAAGAGGTCTGGTTTTCAAAATCCCACCCACACAGGGGTAAGGTAACAGAGTTAAAGAAAAGAAAGAAAAGTAATCACCATTCTGGTTTGTTAGCCAAATCTATCATCTTCATGTCATAAGGAATGTTTTCACTCAATATAAGCAAAACCCTTTGAGTAAAGGACACAAAGAAACAATCAATGAGGGTCAATCAAAAGTACAATACTAACTACAGGATTCCAGTGGCTTAAAATTCATAAACACATTTCAGGCCCAACTAAGTAGACCAACAATTCCTAGGGTGCAGAAGATAGGTTCACTTACAGTCTCCAAAGCTTTCCAGGGTGGTAATGGGAAACTTTCACACAAATTTCAAGAGGGTCTGGGAAACTGAAGAGACATCTCTATAGAAGCTCCCAAATTAAAACTTTTTATATTGTAGGAATTTGATGGAAAACAAGCACAGAGCAGCCTAGGTTTTGATTGAAGCTGACAGGGAGAGAATAGCAGCTGTTGGCAAGTCCCTCTTTCTCCTCATGAAGAATAGCTGTTCTCAATCAACTCTCTGTGTATGTCTGCAACATGAGAAGGTCAAAATAAGATTCTGTGGTATTGTGAGTTGGTTCAGTGGTGATAGTTAATCTCAACCGTGTAAGCAATATGGACTGCTGTTATGGATGAGCAGTCTTGGTGGTCTAATGATACTACTATAGGCATTTTACAAAAACTAATTCTTCAAAGCCCCATAATTTGAAATGATTTTTATTTAGTTTACTTTTACTTATCAAATTTAGGTGTTGTAGCCTGTAGTGAATGGAGAGACCAAACTCCCAAGTTGACTTAAGTTTGTATATATGTCATAGGTGGTTCTGCCGGAGTACAGTTGCATTGGCGGAATATCCCCCATTCATAGAAATTTGATAGTGCCTGGGTTCTTGATGTAGGAATCCTACTTGTGCCAGGTGGGAGTTTTCTCAAAGTTTGTGCATTATAACAACTTATTTCATGGGATCATATATGGTTTCTCATATGGGGATAATTTATTCAATTTTTTAAAACTAGGGTATAAAATAGAAGTGTTGCCAATGGCATGTTTTTAGTACATTTATAACCCCAATTGCACAAGCAGCAAAGACTAAATATCTTCCCTGAGTGTAATTTGGTAGTGTCAATTGTATGATTCTCAAGCAGAGACATAGGTAATTTAGCTTTCACTTACATTTTCTTACTTCCTAGACACAGTGAGTTGAAGCCTTTTACGAAAACTACAAATCATGCCCACAGATACCACAAACCACTACTAATAAAAAAGGGTGGTTTGCTTTGGCCTCCTATAACTAGGTTACCCAACGGTAGTCCAACCTAGGAGGGTCTAAACTTGGCATCCAACTTTACTTTAAATGTCCGACATGTTAAAAGGGGATGCTACAATTCTTAATGAATGCGACCCAGAGTTGAGTACATTCAATGCATTAAACATAGAGTCTTTCTTTATGCATATAATTTGAGGTGGATATTTGATACAAGATGGTGAGGTTCATTTCATGAAGTGTCTATCTGTTATTCAATTAAGTTGACTAAACACCCACATACTTTGCTTAATCCCATAGTTTAATTTTAATTAGAAAACTGAAAAGTAACCATACAAGCTAAAAGGCAAAAGCAAGTCTAAGTGTGATTTTATTACTTCAACAATTTACAAAGTCACAATACTAATTTTATTTTATTTCTTTAAGTTTTATTTATTTGCCCAATCTCTCATCAACTATCTTGTAGCCTATCACTGTAGCACCCCATATAAATGCCACAAGGCCTCCAGCCCATATAAGGGTTAAAAGGGAAATTATTTCTGTGCTTTATTACTTGTTGCATTTTTATCAGTATTGTTGCATCATTGCTGCAGGAATCCAATTTAGGTACCTGTAAATGGTTCCCAAAGTGCCAGGAGTTTCATATTTACGCATTCCATTTTTAACCAGCTTTTAAGGAAGTTGGATTTATTAGTTTCATTCTTTGGATACAATTTGAAATGCACCAAAACAGGTAATTTAACAAAACATCACCAAAATTCAGCGGATATGGTTTCTGGTAAAGATTTCCTGTTAAATACGAACAATTTCATTAACTTCTAATACGGCGCTAACGGACCGAGATAGAACGTGATCACTTTTACCTAAGCGAAGCTTACGCGGTATATCTCATTTATGGCTGATCTTCGAAGAGAGGTGACAAATAGAAACAGCATATCAGGGCGTTTCAAAATGCAGGTTGCCATTATTACAACACCTGTTGTTGGTAACATGAAGTACGCAACGGCTTATGAAAACGTTCTCTCTACCTTAAAACACTGATCAAGGTGCAACATTCCAAAACCGAACTGCGTTATCTAAGGTACATTAAACAACCTATTTAGCGTTGTAGAGATACAAACACTTTTATCATATATCAAAACCGCTGGGTTATCAAGGTAACATCCTCGTGATATTTTTGGACATACCATTATACATTATTATACCAGTCGCAAAAATTAGCAAAAGTAGGGTTTTCACGTCATGGTAAACTTTGAGCCATGCCCACCAAGTTTAAGCTATTTTCTATATGACCTCATCTTAAGATCTAGGTTTAAACATTAAGAATCCCAACGGCCTTATGAAACAGGCCCTGAGTCCTTTTTAGCGCTTCGTGATGGTAGGTTTAACATAATATTAGTACTCATTATTGTTTCTATTCATAAAGGGTCTTCTTTTTCACTAGGAGATTCCTTAGGCCTCAGGACTTATTAATTAGTACTAGTTTTCAGCATCTAGAGACAACACAGTTCAAACTAATGGCACTACTGAAATTACATAAGCTTTTTCTAAAAATTGCACTCGCACATATGTTTAAATAATACTCAAACACTTTCAAACTTAAGAAACTACTATTTGAAATGATTAAAAAATTAATTAGTATGAAAATCTTCATTAATATAAGCTAAGACTAGGGTCTAAAACCAAAATCATCTGCATATTAAAACATGGGATTGAAGTCCAGCAAGGGGTCCACACATACATTCCCAACAATACAACACCAGTTGTCATGACAAAGAACATTTCTCATTGAGTCAAGTATGTGTAAACACAGTATCTCAAAGGCACAACTGGAAAAATCAGGATGCATAAAATAATGAGGCGCTTATCACCTGGGAGTTTCGCAAATGCATGAAACTTGGGTTTGTATTTGTTTCCCAAGGATGAAAGTTCCCTTAATGGTCAATTTATGACCGCCATATGAGGAAAATCATTACCGTCCAGCTATATACGGTGAAAAACCCTGCGGGGTCTTCTTACATGTGGCATTTGGCATAGAAAACTGGTAAGAATTGAGAACATGGCAATGTGGTCCTTGGGTTGATATTCTTCTGTAGAGATGTCCTTGCTATGTTAAACCCCTATTGTTCCCCCCTCATTTTTTTTTTTTTTTTGGCGAATATCTCTGGACAGGTTTGAAACTTATCAACATAAAAACCTGTAAACATCCCCTAGTAATATGGGCCTTTCAACAAGAAAGGTTTTAGAGGTTGTTGCCTCCCTCAATTAGTACTAACTATTAATAGATTCCATTGTGTTCTTAACTCAGGTTTGAGCCCCCTTTCTTCATACAACATGCATGTGATTATAGTAAGGGATTTTCAGAGATCAGCAGTAAAGCACTTAAGTGTGTACACCCATTTGTGTGCCTTTCTGTTCAGAGCTTTGGCTTCAAAGTGCAACATAACAGGTGATGTGAATAGAGGCTTGTGAGGGACTGGGATTTGTAGAGTGACACTTACAGAGGTAACAGAAAA
>JAJJWW010007870.1:0-47138 GCA_023531295.1 Papaver armeniacum | reverse complement strand
CATTTGAGTTTTCTGGGAGATCAACTATGAATCTTCAAAATAAGATTAAGATTTCACAGTATGCTAAAAATGGAGAAGAAGAACTGACGGAAAGAACGAAGATGAGGGTACTGATGGACCCTTCCTTACCCATATTAATATAAGTAAGATTAAGATTTCACAATATAATATGAGTAAAAGACGATAATATCCCTGTTACAGGACCCTTCCTTACCCATATTAATATATGTGACTTAAAAATCTGGGCTATGAGTCAAAATTTGTTAAACCATGCAAGAAAGAAACCAACCAAAATAAAACACACAACATCTTGCGCACTTTAGAACCAAGAGTAGCACATGTTACGTACTCAACAAAAGGAATATGGAAACACAAACTCTAATGAAATGAAAGAACTATTATTGGTTGTTAGAAGACCTTCACATACGAGGTACTCCCCATTCTTTATGTCACCCCCTACTGCAAGTTGTTGAACTGTTAATGTCGCAGTCAAGCAGGTTGTATAAGTTAATGTGAACACCTAAACTCATCCCCACCAGTTTTTATATTGTTCTTTGCAATTGTATCTTCAGGTCTGGTGATTTCCACAGCCAACAAACATGTGCAACATGACATCAATTCCAACCTAGTCTACCATTTCCAGCTGCATACATTCGTTCACCCCAAATAAAAATGAAAAATGAAAGAAATGCACAAAATCCAAAGAGGAATGGTACACTTACTTGATCTGGAGTTTTCTCGGCAGCTGTACGAATACCATCGAATAAGAATGACTTTCATTCATGGTCGCCATAAGCAATTTCAGCTTAGTGTTGCGCTTTACCGTCAAATAAGAATGCCACGGTATGGATATCATTTCAATTATGGTTGCCACTAACACATTTGTGGTTGCTAGATTTTGCAGACACGTGGTGGTAGAAGTGATGGAAAATGTGCTTGCAAAGCTAGTAATCCAAACCCCTTTAGAGAGAACAACGGTACCTGATCTAGACAAAATCACCCGTTATCATCTGTCTTTGTTTATGCATTAGAGATTCATTGATGATTTAATTTGTTTCAAATTGCATGTACTGAAAGACTTACCAAGAACTCAAAGGCAGCAAATATTAGTATGGCAGTGAGCCTAGTTATGCATGAATCTGAAAAGAACAATCCAACCAAAGAAAATGGGCAAGATGTATCCATGATATTTGTCACGGTTGATGAAGCCATCGGGACATCCATGTGCATGGTTCGATGCACCAAATAGTCATACGTTAGTATACCAAATTATCAGTTTTAATTGTCGGATCTGGGGTCAATTAAAAAGTTTTCTCAGATGAATTACAAGTAACCGAATTTCTCTTTCTAAGTGATATCATCGCTGTTGCGGAATGTCTAATCTCAAAACAAAATTCCAGCATGCTATTACGAACAATTTTTGCATGATCAGGCCCAAAATAATCACTAATATAATAGCTAGAAAGATCAATCTGGGTGTTTGATTCTTATGGTGATAATGGTCGCGATACTAATGTTCGGAACTTTCTGCATATTCTTCTTTCTTTAATGAACTCTCTTTCAATTAAAAAGAAAAATTAATGTAGTTCGGAATACCGTTACACAGTTACCATTACCAAGCATTTAGTTACTTGCTATAGAAGAATCCATTTAACCGAAAACCCTTGGTTGTCATTTTTTCAAGTACAAAAAAATTGAAAAATAAATATGAGCCGTGGAAGAAGAGGCAGAATGACAGAAATACCAAACCTCCTGAACTGGAGAGATGCTTGTGGCCATCTTTGCAAGGTTATAAGTGAGCTCTTACTATGTTAGTGTGCGTAAGAAAATTAACTTTGGTGCACTAATCGTAGTCCAAATTTCATTCATAAACAACTCGAAGTTAGTATCAAACGACACAATTATGCACTTATTTTCCATGGTCAGCACTGCTTCTACTCAGTCTATTTTAGCTTATTATATATATTGTCATCATTAATTAGCATCATCCTCGACACAAATATATAAATTTAGGAAGGGTGTTGCGAAGCGTTACCCAGAGTATTATGTTGATATTTTGGGCTCTTGTAATGGCTTGCTTTGTGTATGCTCTACCAGCCCCAGTGATCCTGTAGAGGATATCATTAGTCTTTGGAATCCATCTTCGAATATCCATAGAAGACGAAGACGAGGCGAAAGGCTGAATTTTACTAGGAAGTCAGTAAATGGCTGGCTTGGTTTAGGAATCCGTAAGTAAGTTAGGAAAGTAGATGTTTCTTGAGTCACAAGTTTTCTAGTACAATATAGTTTCCCTTTTTAGGTCGAGTCTATAGTTACATTAGAAGTCGAGTCCTTTATAAATATTCCCTTGTTCCTTCAATTTCTTCTACAGATTTGGCGTTCTCTTTATCACTCCCGAGGAATGGCAGTCGAGATTGAAAACCCTTGTTCCGTCGTCTTTAATGGAGGTTTAAAGACCAACAAGAAATCTAAAGACATTAGCAGACGTAGAAGAAAGCAAAAGAAAAATAAGAGACAACATAATTATATTGACAGTGATGACAACGCCAAAGAAAACTCCGATCCGCTCCAGCCTCTTGAAATAGCTGAGATTGAGTATGTTACGGAGAACCTTGAATTTGGAGATGCTTACGCCGAACTGAAGAGTGTCATTGAGAAGTTTAACGCTAAACAACCTGCTGATACAGAAGATGATGATACCAAGGATGAAGAGGTAACTAGCTCTGATTCATATGAAGCAGAAGAGGAAGTTGCCAACCAGAACGACAACGGAGGGGTTTCAAATAAAAAGAAGAAGCTGCAACGGAGGATGAAGATTGCTGAACTGAAACTATTATGCGCAAGGCCTGATTTGGTTGAGGTATGGGATACAACAGCAGCGAACCCAAAGTTGCTGGTGTTTCTCAAATCGTACCGGAATACTGTTCCTGTGCCAAGGCATTGGTGTCAAAAGAGGAAATTCTTACAGGGAAAACGGGGTATTGAGAAACAGCCTTTTCAACTCCCTGGCTTCATTGCGGCAACTGGAATCGAGAAAATAAGACAGGCATACATTGAGAAAGAGGATAGTAAAAAGCTGAAACAGAAGCAACGTGATCGTATGAAACCAAAGATGGGTTACATGGGTATCGATTATCAGGTTCTCCATGACGCTTTCTTTAAATATCAGACCAAGCCTAAGCTTACTAGTCATGGTGACCTCTATCATGAAGGGAAAGAGTTTGAGCAGGTCAAGTTACGAGAGATGAAGAAGCCAGGAATGTTGTCGCAGGAATTAAAAGAAGCTCTTGGTATGCCGGAGTGTGCACGGCTTATTAACAATATGCAGAGATATGGCCCCCCTCCGTCTTATCCACATCTTAAAATTCCTGCCCTGAATCCATTATATGGACATGTCGTTGGAGTGCAACAACTCAACTATGAGGAAGAGCCTGTTGATAGGAGCAAGCATTGGGGAGATTTGGAGGATGAGGTAGTAGTAGAAAGCGACGAGGAGGAAGAAGATATTCCAGAAGAGGATTTGGAGGATCGCACTGAATCTATTGGTGTGGAGACACCAGATGTCATTGAACTAAGAAAGCCACTGAGAAAAGAACCCGAGAGACAACTGTACCAAGTACTTGAAGAGAAAGAAGAAAAGATTGCTCCTGGAACCTTGCTTGGAACAACACACACGTATGTGGTTGGTGCATCTGCCAAAAGGGTCCGTGGACAAAAGGAAGATAGAGTTGAAGTCAAAATTTTACCAGAGGAATTGGAAGCTTTGGAGAACCGAGTTGATATTTTGGCTGCCAAGTATGAGGAAGCAAAGGAAGAACGTAGCCAGTGTGAGGATTTCAGCGATATGGTTGCGGAGAATGAGAAGAAGAGGAAGAGAAAGATGCACGAGAAGGATGGGAAATCATCGAAAAAGAAGGATTTCAAGTTTTAGATAATGTAATATTTTTACCTGTGTGTTAGAGTAGCGTGTTGGGTTTTTACCTGTGTGTTAGAGTAGCGTGTTGGATTCTTATAGTTTTGCTTTTCTTAGCATTTCCTAACTGGCAGAATCTTCTCTTATCTCCTGCACCAATTTAAATGTTTTTAGCTGAGTCTATAATTATGTATCAAAAAACAAACAATTAATTAAAATAAAACAAATACTTCATGAAACTAGAATGAAATCATAGAAGAATTTAATTGTTTATTTCTATAAACTTGTTTACAACGTGCTCCTGTGTGTCCTTGATTGGCATCAGAGCTCGTTCGTCTATCAAGGTCAGAGTAAATTCCCTATAATGTATTGCACCCAGTTTTCCAGCATGTTAAAATTTAAAACTAAATGTATTGCAAACTATTTTTCTAGATCTTAGATACAAATAGAAGCATGCAAGAGCAAATAAAGAGGAAACATATACGTTTCCACATTAACACACCAACCTTTTTAACCTGCCTTTGAACACAACCTACTGTCTAATCCCTTGAACTTTCAGTACATTAAGATTGGTATGTTCATTATGCAACAAATACATGTATGCACACAAAAGTTCAAGGGGTAGATGCCCTCACTGTTAACTAATAGGCTTTTGTCCCTAATTTTAACATACACCTGATGGGAAAATGTATCCATGCTTGTTTCAGAAGGAATCAAGAAATGGTGAAGTTTAATATCTGTTAGCAAGGTTTCAGTGTTGCAAAATTATGTCATTCTTTTTTCCGATAGTCCTACTAAGATTAGGCTTTCACTGAATGAAGTTAATGAGGGTCCTGTACCTGATGGTGTCACAAGAAGCTAGTTTCAAAATCACTTCTGGAAGTCCAAAACATATATAGATTCTGCAGTATTGAGATCTGGGATGCACGTGAATCCTCTCTGAGCCATATAATTCAATCTTCCTAGCCTGCTTGAACTTGTATGCGTGAAGCTGAGGTAAGCCAACTGAATATAACTATACATATGGATAGGAAAAGAGAAAAATTATGAAGATAGATAGGAGAAACTACTAACGTCCTAGTACATAGCATTAGACCTCTATGCTCTATTATGCCAAGCATACGAGATTGGAAATTTTATTCAGAATATGTCCAAACATGATAGACAACAGAACAAACATAATATAATATGGTATGATATATGATGAAGCAGCTTTCTATGAGTTTATTATTCCACTATTCTTTTCTTTTTTTCCTTTGTCGAGCCCTCGAACTTAAAATTGGCTAACACTATCGTGAAAAGTTATACAACAGGCAAATGAATTATATAGTGCTGCTTTCCTATATCCGCTTCAGATATAAACTTACCTCCCGTGGATGAGACCAGATAAGTATAACAGTTTCGCTTCGGTCCAGAAATGATGCTTGAGGCAGTGCTTGGTTTTCTAGGTTATTTTACATCTTTGAACTTGTCCAGATGAGTAACCACCCTCATAACGTTTGAAAAGCCATGAACTTGTAATATGTTAAGGATCGAACGTTTCCTGTAATAACAGAAGCATTGTCCAGTATAAAAAAACTCTAGTAACAAGCTTCTTGGAAAAGATGAAAACCCTTCTAGTAACAAATGCAAAAAAAAAAACAAAAAAAGGCTGAGATTTGCGCAACAATGATACAGGTATGTGAATTAATGTCATATATTGGAACGAGGTGCCTGTCACAGTCAGCTAAAAGCAAAACAAAATACATCCAGGGTTGTGCATATACATTTACTTGTTTCAGTAAAAATGTGATTCAGTAAACAGTTAAATAAATGTAACAATGTGATGGGGGCACAAGGGTCAGTGTCTGCCATCGCTACAGTCTGTTCAACACAACAATCTCAAATGACACACCCTGGTCCGGTAACAGGTGGAGTGGTGGACCAAGATAAGAAAAACTGATATGCTATAACTAAAATAATAAAATGAGATATAGCTTGCCTAAGCAAAATTGGAAAAGGGACTCGTACGAACTTAAGAAAAATTAGACTCATTTCATATTCTTTAGGTTCCTGAAAGCCACTAAGCCAGTGTAATATAATCTTGTTTTTGAAAAAGTGATCTTTACTTTTTCATTTTAAGCTAAAAATAAAGCTAAAATTGAAAAGTGAAAGTATCTTTTCCTAAACGGAGAAAGTATGTTATTTCTTAAAGAGAACACCGAACAGACTGAGATGCACCTACAAGTGCAACATAAGGGAGCATCACCAAGTGTTACGATATGAAAGAAAAACATATATTCTACATCAAAATCTAAACATGCTAACCATATATGTATAATCCAAATTCTAAATCTTATATTAAGGGTCTTCTTCTATTTGGAGTAACCTACATGCTTCATATATGCTGTTGGACTAAAACTTTCTCACATTTTAAAATTCTTTTCACCCCAAAGTGACCTTTAGTTTACCAATCCAGTAGTTAGCTATTAGGGATGAAAGACATAATAAAGCTTGTGTTTTTTCTTAGTTTTTTTATTGAGTGACTGTGTTTTTCGTTTTCTGCCTTAAACAATTTCCTCATGTACAACTTGGTCAATTAAAAAAGAAAACTAAGAACAGGCTACAAAGAAGTCCATGAGAAGTGGGAAGGAAAAAACTAAGTGCCCAATTAAGAATATCTACTATGGTTTGAGACAGCTTGCGGACTAGACTGTGGCATTCCAAACACTCCAAGCTCATCTATGGACCCAAACCAACATACACTCTATTACTAGACAACATCCACAATATGCTTTAAGACAAAAGAGAGTAGAGGTGCATTTATTTACCTACATGATTTCTTCTGTACTTCCAGACACTCCCTTCAAGTACATTGTCTGATTAGGCTCAACAGTAAGTTCCCAAGGAGAAAGCAATTGAGCTTTTCCCAATATATCCTTAATATCCGTACTCGAGTACTGGAACAGGTTTCTGTCCTATTTCTGGCTTCGCGTTCTCTTTACAGGCATCTTTCTGCTGACTTTTGATTGCTTTTTGCCTTGCCAAGGTTTGCAGATTGAGATCCTTGTCATGTTTTCCAGTGAAAAATCAGATAAGATTTTAATTTCTTGTTTGAGAACGGTTTTAGTTGAGACATGAGACTTTCTAAAATATGCTCCTCATTTAGCACGCAAGGAGATGAATTGTTTTTCATAAGCTTCAGGTTTCTTCTTGGAAGGAGGTGTTGGTATTTTAATGTGGGGTGTGAGCTCTCTATGATTTCCACAAAGCATGAAAGTATTCTGAATTCTTGTTTTTCTTGCCGATGCTGCATCCTCCAGTTTAGCAGATTTATCTACACCGTGATCACCTTTATCAACAAACATGGAACTGATATTAAGATTGACTCTAGATTACATCCATCAATCTTCCCACTGAACTGCACCCCCTTCTCCTCTACTATCTCTTTCTGAACTTCCTCCTCTTCTGTATTCTCTCCACTTTCTCCTTCCTCCTCTCAAATACAGTACTCGGACATATTTCCTCAGGGAACTGTCCAAGTATGCAACTGTCTTCTCCTCTTCTGCAGTCATCCAATTTAAAGGGCTCAGAAGCGTGTAAAGCTCAGTTTTCCACGGACATGTATCTACCTCTTTAACTTCATGAATTACTGTTTGTTGCTTGTTCCCCATATCAACATCCATTGGAATCCCCCTCCCTTGTTCTCTATCAGCATAAATTTTCATAAGCCTTTTCATCACCAATGTTGCCCTTTTGCAAAGTTGTTTAAAGGGCTAAACTCAGACTCAGTTTCTTCATCATAGCATCTCAACTTCCTCTTGCTGTTGAGCAATTTTCTCCTCCCTTCCTCTCCTTACCGTTTCAACAAAGTCAGCAACTGTATGTTCTCTTTAAACCCAGCTTTATGATCTGTATACCTTAATAAAGTTTCTTATGCTAGCATCATTTGAGAAATCAGTTTCAGTTTCTAACTCACTTTAGGTCTTCTCTTGTGCTGAAGCTGAATTTCTTTCGACGACTCAAAATAAAATCTCCTAGACTCAGCAGCAGGTTTCTGATTTGTTTCTGATTTGAATCCCTTCTTCGGTGTCGTCTTGAAAGAAACTACACATTAAGAATGACAACAACTAATCAATTGGAAAATCTCACTAGAAAAACAAAATTAAGAAGATTTATTATAATTATAATAAATACACATACCTGCTTCTTTCACAGGATCGTTCATTTACATTCGATGTTGCCACAATTTCCTTTCGTAAATCCAAGTATTTCTGACTAAAACCTAAAGATTTTGCTAGGGTACCGACCCTAAACTCGTCATAAGCCCATGGGTAGAACTTAACTCGAAAACCGGTTGACTAGATGAGGGAGCCCATTGACTTATATAAACTACCAATTAAGCCCCACCTAACCAATGTGGGACTAGGATCCCAACATCCCACCATGCCTGGACCCAACATCCTCGTTGGCCCACTATATCCACACCTTTGGCTTCGAAGGTAGCCTTTTCTCTTATGGCGACTTCTCTCCCTATCAGTATTCAATGTGGGTGACAACTACGCCCATACATAGGTGCCCCAACACTTTAATCTAGCCTATAGGTCACCCTTCCGTGGAGCGGGCATGGGTCGTGGTGGTTGGCTGCGATACAAATGTTAGGGTCACTCCACCCTAAACTCGTCATAAGCCCATGGGTAGAACTTAACTCGAAAACCGGTTGACTAGATGAGGGAACCTATTGACTTATATAAACTACCAATTAAGCCCCACCTAACCAATGTGGGACTAGGATCCCAACAGATTTGGATGAAATCACTTCGGAGAGCTAACAGAGTTGGGGAAGAAAACAATAATTCTAGGGTTTGGGGAGAAGAAAATGAAGAAGGAAGAAATAAGTGGTGCTGGCTCCAAGGCTTTATCTTCACCCGGATCCGATCGGTTCGGGTAGTCATCGGGTTTCGATGTTTTGTAGGTCCGACCGAACTTTTGATCTGTTAAAATAACTTTGGTGTGGCTCTTGAAACCGAAAAAACTTGAGGTCGACTTCTACCACCCCTTGCAGTTCACGGCGATGTAGAGACAAAGGCATAAAGATCGCATCTAAAGCGGGCTCTAACTGCATTCAATATCTAAGGATAGAGATAGGATTGGTGAGAACATAATTTTAGAGAGAAAAAATACTTTTAATTATTATTTTTCATAAGAAACATCGGTCTGAGAACTAGAGGAATATAAAGACTAACCTAAATAGCGATGATGTGTGACTCACACTATGACTACTAAACATGATTAGCAACGACTAATTATGGGATAAATACCACCAACTCACTCAGATACCCCATAGTAATAGGCCATCCTTTAAATATTCTGGAACCATAACCACAGGTTCCTGACATACTACAATACCAAACATGATCCAGGCCACTACAATCTTCAACTTGCACTAGGTAGCTATTTTTCAAAAACATTATCGACCTTCGGTGGGAGATATCATCCAAAGTATAATAACTACTCCATAAACATTCGGAGGACAAGAGAACCATATAACCAAATTCTCCTTCCACTTCCGCATACAACTTAAAGCAGACTTCTTCGGAACCAACTTACTTAGACATTTACAATTACGAGAGAAACAGAGATATAAATCCGTCTAATTTGTCTATAGTTATCAACATTTTCAATAGAAAGATAATGGTAAGCTATGAAATCGTCATCAAAGATAAACCCTAACTTAAGTTGCATACCAGAAAGATAGTAAACTATGTAAATCGGATCAATGACCATATCCACCTCAAAGGGATAAACTAGATAGATAAGCTCTTGAGACAACATCTAGATAAATGAAAGTTATTATTATTATTATTATCATCACAAGTCTAAAGAAATCAACGGGTTAAACTTATCATTATGAAGAAGTAAACTACCACAACATCAATATAAGCAGAGATACAAGCTCCACGAAGAGAGATTGAAAAAGAGATACCTATAAATCTATGAAGAGCATAGAACAGAATTTGCATCTCCAACTATAACCTTGACCAACCCATTGACTTGACCGGTTTATCTTGCTGACTAACCAACATTTGACGTTGACCATACCCTCTTTTGACTTGTTCTTGATCCATCCTATAGTTGACCAAACACTCGCCGATGACTTGACCTAAAACTAGGTCATCAGAATAATTAATGTCGGTTGCCGGTAAACAGTTATAACTCTCAAGAGATTCAGAAACACACAAAGGATTACTATGTTGCGTAACCAAGCCAGGGTCGAGAACATCACATGAAATAGCAGTAAGAACAAAGAAAGCTTCAAATAATCAAAGAGAAGACAGCAAAACATGGGCTTAAGAAAACAAAAACCGAGAAAAATAGGATCTAAGCGGAATAACCGGACAAGAGGTAGAGATAAGAGATAAAAATAACCAAACTAGAAGATCTAGGAGAAAAAGAGAAGGTATGAAGAAAGAAATCAGAAGGAAGATATGAGATGGAAAAGGCGGTGTTGATGGGGATTTAGTGGTTTTGACTGGAAAAAAAATGTGCCTTTGAATATAAAAGCCAAGAAATTCTATAGAGGATGGAAATTGTACGTTTATGGATAATGCAGTTATAGACCAAGACCACACCAAGAAATTCATCGGTTATTAAATTGCATTGATAGAAAAACGAATACACCATATATATTGATAAAAAGTGAGTGAAACACAAAGGAAATCGTATCAAATGATATGGCCTCTTAAGCTTGTTAAAACAAAGGCAATGTTAATTCAGTTAAACTTGAAGTTTATGATGAGAAGCAAAACCCAATTAATAGAATACATATGATAAAAATGCAGAATCCAAATAAATACTTTCAAAATTAATAATATTTGTTTTAAACATGTATGTTTAACTTTTCCACTCTTAGAGAGGAAATTCAAACATGCTCATAGTATATTCATGCATATATATTACCCGAGTCAAGTGCGGAAAAATCGTATTTATTTACTCTGAAAAGTACTATTAACAAAAATGCAGCTTGTTTCACAAGTCATAACACAAATTGGAGGGTACTAAACTGCTTGGGGTTACCGGATCCATATTAAACAAGATAATCGAACCATTAGATCTAATGAATTGGTAACCGCAAAATAAATTTGTAGCGCTTTAACGTCAATGTTATTTCAGTTACAAAATTTGACAAACCATATTAAATGGCACCATAAGACTAGAAAGCAAAATGTGTATCAAAAGATTGGAAACATCATAAATAACTTAAAATTTTCTTAAACCAAAATTTATAAACGAACGTATTATATCACCAGAAACTGCAGAATTCCAATTTCTACTTGAAATAATTAATTTTGATTAGATTAGGAATGGAAGCATGTATGCTCCTAGCTAGCATGCAGTTTTTTTTTTCCATAAATTGAATTCATGCTTATATAAATTCATAGAGAAAAGTAATAAGCCATGAATTGTCTTGTTTCCGTTTTTGATTGTTTTCAGTTCTTGAGAACATTATAGTTTTGTATGAAGAAAATCCCGAGCTCAGTATATTTATAAGGTTTGGGATATATGGTTTAATGCAATTGTCGTGGTTGTCCAACCTGTATTTCATGATGGGTCTCAAAGTTGCATCTTAGAAGACATAATTCTTTCTTAAACAAGACTTGTGTGATATACTTATAGGTCAGTCGTTTGCGAGCCTGAGGATCCTTATGTGGAAATGGAACCGGCCAAATTCCCCTACCTATAAGGTTATAACATGCTATAACAATTCCCTAAATCGTTTCAATTTTCAAATATTCTATTTATATTTTCCATTGAGTGTTCTTATTGAAAACATTATAACTTATTATTAAATTAACTTTTTGAGCTATATATATACATCAATAAGAACACTCAATGGAAAATAAAAAAAGAATGTTTGAAAATTGAAACGATTTAGGGAATTGTTATAGCATGTTAAAACCTTATAGGTAAGGGACTTAAAATTGTAACTGTCTAGCCTGAATTCCGTGATGCTATTCGCCATAGTTGTATATTAAAAACCAATGCGTTTCTTTTTTAATCACGAACTTTGCTATCATATAATTTTGTTTTTTTACGTGAGGATCTCAGGAAGAGTATCAGATACAATTAGAATAATAAAAACCTAAGAAATTAGTTACACAAAATTAAATGACATTGTTTAAATTGTGTACTTGATGCATAAGGAGAATTTTAATTAAAAGACTAGGATTTGTTTTAAAATTTTATCTAAGTAGGAAACTTAACAAAACAAATAGAAAAACAAGCATCATCTAAATACAACGACAAGATATATGTAATATTTTTTATTCTCAAATGCAAAAAAATGTCCTAAAAGTCACAATATTTTGTATTTTCAAATATAAAAGTAAAACATGAATAACTATGATAAACATAAAATGTTAGTTGAGTGACATTGTTTAAGATGTTACTTATATTACATATCATAAAATGTTGGAATCTGACATTGTTTAGGGTGTATCCATATAAGAAATTCACTTATTGCTTTTTCTTGGAGCATCTCCGTGATATATAAAATCTATATTGGTGGTACCGTAGTTCCAGTCTACACGAGATGATGGTCCACAATTAATGGGTGGATATTTCATACAAACACATATTGATGATAGCCAAGATTGTTTGGTTATTTTTGAGGATGGTTGGTTCCAAAATTGGGAAATTTTCCATGATTGTTTTCGAGTTCAATAGGTTCTCCATTGTTTATCTACTTGTCGGTATAGCCATACCCGTAAAACTCTCATCTAACCACACTGGATCCTTCCCGATTTCTGCATGTGTGAAGAAACTATGACCCTGACAGTGGAGTTCCACATAGTACGGAACATTCGGAATCGAACCAAAATCCCCTAAGACCTCAACCTTAAGTTGTCGACTCACCTGAGACATTTGAAAAAATATATAATGAGTAATTCAGAAGCTAACATAGTACTCTGACATAGCAAAAAGTGATGTGACTAGGCCAGTTCCCATTCTTTAATACCTTCACACTCCTTTGAAGATGCTCTACTTAATAAGATAGTTTTTCATATATCAAATACTCACATTTCTTAAAAAAAACTCATTGTATAACTAAAAAGATGAGGGTACCCAAATATACCTCAATCTAAAACTTTTCCACCTATAAGTCCTCTTACCGAAAGTGATTGTCTATGGACTGAGTCGAGACAATACAACGAATCGGTATTCACACTTTGTGTGATCATATATGGATACGAGATCGAGACAATACAACAATCAAAGTGTGATTACTTGATACTAGGATCGGACTTAACCAAAATCTATAGGATCACTATCAAGTAATACGGAATTAACGTTTGTGTATTTTTCAGACCTTCGTAAAAAAATATGTACAGGGGGTTTCAGTATATGCAGTAGATGAAAAAGAAGAAGAAGAAGTCAAATAATCTTTTGTATACCTTAAAAGAGTTTTAGTTTATACAAGGATTATGTGAGGGACTTTCCACTTGTATTCATCTTATAGAGGCTGAGGATTTATTAGAGGGGCTGAAAGGGTCATTAGATGGTAATTTCAAAGGCCCCTTATCAAAAAAAAATGTAATGACTAATTAACCCTTACATAGTTTAGTATTGATAATCTAGTTTAGTTTTGATAATCAAATTTCACTTATATTTACCCTAAAAAAAAAAAATCAAATTTTAGAGTTAAAAAAAATGTAGAGGAGAAAAAATTATACCTTTTGTGATATTTGTGAAACCGTAGAATTGATTAAGTCAACCAAAATGAATGATTCCAGTGAAAAATTTGAGAAGTATGAATCTTTATATATAATAGAGAAAACAAATTTTACGTACCTATTGATGGAGATCCATAAATGAAGTTCGTTAGATGGTAGAGAGGTTATAACCCAAAGTGATGTTCAATCTCAATCAAGAAACTGAAGAAACTGTGGCTAAAAATGATCATGTATTCCTCTAACTTAGTTTTAATTAGCCTTTTGTTGTTCAAAATTGTCTAAAGTACCTAAAAATATCAAAAAAATTACATTTTCGGAGTGACTTATGGTTGGTATATTTTCACATAACCAACCGTAAATGGAAGTTACGGTTCGTAACTGATGAACTGCTAACTGTAACGGGTTAAATTTGTGGAAAACCCAATCATAGAACCAGTTACGGTTAGTAAAAGAATATTCGAGACGAACCATAACTTAGTTACGGTTTTTCATGTCGTTCACTTTTTACCAACCGTAACATATCATGTGGATGGTTGTATTTACTGCACTAGTTATACGGTTGGTATAATGAAAATAGAGACCAACCGTAACCTCCTTTACGTTTCATTTTGGATTTAAGTTTGGAACCGTAATGTACTCTGTGTGTTTTCAAATGTGGTAAAGTTGGAAATGTGTAATTACGGTCGGTTTGATGTATTTACGGTTCAACTCGAAGCTTTAGTTACGAAACGTAATATGACCAAGGTATTTGCTCTTCAAGTGGGAAGCATCAACGAATAATACAAGACACTTGATTTGAATCCACGAATACAAGCTTCAAAATAGATAAACATCCTCTCGAAATTTTCGAGTCCCTCCTTCAACTTCCAAAACAACACGAGATCCGGGGATTTGTTTCAATCAACTTGTTTTTATACCGATTCAGGAACATAAACGATTTCTCATTCTCTCCACATATAGTATTCATTGCAAGCTTCTTCTCTGCGTATAATAATAACGACTAATGTTAAAGTCGTATTCTCTTGTAATTTCATCCACAATAAGCATAGTCTTCTTATTGGGATCCTGTCTAATTTCATCAATAATCAAGATACTAATTAGTTTCTTCGATACATGTGGTATGTTAACAAATACACCACCACAAGTATGTTGATTATTTAATTCCTTGATAATAAAAGGAATTCCTTCAGCACCATCAATAGACACATCATATAAATGCCAGTTACATTCATCCTCTTTCTTCTTAGCACAACATGCACCAATCCTCAACTTCTCATTCTTGTATATCTTGAATTCATAACCTAGGTCTGCGTGATACTACATAAATCACAACTAACTTGTTGAACACCTCTACGGAAACAACCTGTTCAACTCCTTCAAAAGATATAACCGGTCTTGTGAGACTTCAAAGGTTCCTTCACTTTATCCTGGAACATCATAATCAATACGTGGCTTCTCAAAAGGTATAATTCAGAAATCAATGGCTGGTCAAAAGCTATAATTCTTGGACTTCTTGAACCAGAACACTCAACTTTATGCCTTACATATAACTCCATAGTTCCTTCTTTATTATACAGACTAAATAGAGCCAATGCTTGAAGATCAAAATCAGAATGAATGAACTTTTGCTGATCATCAACTATGTGAAAATTTCCATTGAAGGAGGTGAGAATTCACACCAACTTGAGCATATACTAGTCTTCAAATAAACAAAAGAGTCTTGGAGGCCAATATGAAAAGTTAACGTATCCTCTTTGTGACATACAACAGTGAGAACAGAATCCATAATCTATAGGACAAAATGATGAAACCAAAAACAGTTTCACTAGATGTAAATATCAACAACAACACAAATTTGAAAAACAGGCATTCCAAACAGATGGAAACCTTCATAAGAACATCAACACAAACATAAAAATCATATGCTAGCATCAATTCAGGTTTATTAATCAAGAGTGACTAAAAAATTCACAAAAACAAATCAAAAATCAACAAAAAAAAGAGAATTGAATACCTGGATTATTTAATTCGAGATTCAATTTCAACTTGAAAAGCGAAAATATGATTTCAGTTAAACTGAATTGCAACCACATCTCAAATAAAAAACTCGTTTCTCTTCTCTTCTTGAATAAACAACTAAATTGGATTCTTCTAAGTATCTCGAATAAACAGATCTCAAAACTTCTAGCTTCTCTTCTGGTTCTTCAATCAAACCTAAAATTGCTCTCTGAATCTTTGAATTGAAATTTGGAGAAGACGATGACGAATCTTTGAATTGAAACGAGATCTAGAACTGAAAACACGAAGAAAACTAGGAAAAAGAATCATAATTTCACTACACCATATTTTAGTTTTGTAACACACTATTTCAGTCTTCTAATGGAGTTGTGACGCAAAAAGACCGTTACAAGAGATGTGTAACAAATATTCGTAACCAACATGTCACATAATTACGAATTTGGGGTTGTGACGTACTTTGTAACATACATCCAACCGTCACGAAATGAAAATTCGTAACAAACGCATGACCGTTTCTAATTTTTTTTTTTGGTTACAAATACATTGACTAAGTCTACGTTGACCGACTTCAGTGTTCTGGTAAAAATTTAGTAACCAAGAATTTTATGTCACTAAATTTTTACCGGTTTAATTGTTTGACCAGGTCAACGTTGGTTGATTCCTACTATCCTGGTAAAACAGTGACACTTATTTGCCGTTACGAATCATTTTGTTACCAAAAAAAAAAAAGTCAGGTCTTTATTGACTTTGGTCAACATTAATGTCCCCTCCCTTTCATTTTACCCTGGGTTCTATCCCCGAAATTGTTACACTACAATCCAATTCAAACATTTCAACATTCAAAAGAAGTCATTCAATCCAATTTAACATTCCAACATTCAAAAGAAGTCATCCATCCAATTTAACATTCCAACATTCAAAAGAAGTCATTCAATCCAATTTCGTTGTGTTCATGAGCCATAATCTTGCTAAGTATAGAAGTTTCATAATTTGCTAAGTATAAATGAGATGACTTATCATCCAAAAATATAAGAAGCAAAAATAATTTGCTATATGATACTTGCGTTCATGTTGAGTTCAAGCGTCGGATGATCCATAAATGCTAAGTATAGGCGAGATAACTCTTTATCACTCCAAAAATATAAGAGTTCAAACATACCAATAAGTTTACCTCGGATCCACTTATTTCTTTATTCAATATCCGCTTGTCTCGACATTCTTTATAACCGCTTCACCTCGCAAACAAAAAGAAAATAATGCTTTTAGAAATAGAGATACACAAACTCTCGCATACCATATCTCGCAAGATAAAACATACAAAAGAATACTAATAAGAAATAATGCTCTCGGACTTGTAAGCAATCACACATTACAAATTTGTTCTAAGAAAATACTAGCAAAGCATGACAATGGAAAATATTTATACCACAAGAAAAGGTGAACAACTAATTTCTATCTACGGAGAGCTGAATTCCCAATCAAAGTCCAACATCTTAAGCAACCACACTTACGGTAATCCAAAATCCAAAGAAATGTCCTAGCATGATAAACACCAAACCCATGTTGTACTAATCCCTAATTTTGGATATAAATGAATGAAAAATTTGTAACAAGTACCTCACACTCGCGACGTTTTCCTTGTTTTCGTCTCTGTTTAGCAACAATAATACCAAAGAATACGTGTGAGACGGAGTAGAAGGGTCAGCATTAAGTCGTTTTCTTAAGACTTTGTTCTTCTTCTTACGAACTACATCATCTCCTTTCGCCATTCTTTTGCCCGAAAAAGTAAATACAAGAATTTCTTAAATCTCGAGAAGCGTAGATAACATAAAGAAGAAAGACATGGTTGTGCATCATGTCAAGAAGATCACAAAATAGACTTACCAGAGATGAAGGTCACCAACAGCATAATCCAACACCAGTTTGATCATTAAACATTATACCTCGCAAGAAAGTGTAAATCGAAGGTTAAAACTATATCCATAAATTGCAACTTCAATGTACAAGCGAAAACAGGTCAAGTAATTACCGAGGATTGATATTCCCAGCTGGCTCTATTGCTTCAAAGAAACCTTAACCGTATCATCTCGCACAACCAAAAACACATATAGAAACAAAAACTACACTCATACACAAAGTAAAATTCACAAAAAGATATATTAACATTCAAAGTCGATCAAAATTAGTACTTTCTTATGCACATTTGCATAAGAATCTCCCTTAAGCACAACTGCATCAGAGTTTACCTATGAGAACATATCAGGTTGTTCAGCTTACATATAAAAATGCGAATAATAACAAAAAAGATGGCTGGAAAAATAGCAAAAAAGCATAGGATGTTGGCTGAGTTATCCATATCATTTCCAAAAGACAGATAGAGACCCTTCTAATCATATCGGGATGAGACTTTTGGATGAACCACATAGCCTCCAATTCCAACTTCTTGAAAGGTATTCACAAAGTTGGTTAGCTCTTATGGTCGGTGCAAGTGGCAAAGTATGAGGTCCAACAACACTTTAACATGATTTTCAGCTACGGGTGAGCCGTGACAAAGAAGTCCAAATTCACCGGTACAAACTCGACCAATGACAATGACCTCATCATCCAAGTTCAACAATGAACATTTGGCTCCATCCCAAGGTGAACTATTCCGAGCGATTCTTTGATCGAGTGGTGATATCTAAACTTCATGTGGAAGCGCTGCAGGTGAACTATTAGACCAGCCGAAGACGATCCGAGTAGTGAATACGCAGGACCATGTGCATTATCAAAGTGGTTCGAGGCAATATATGATGCTTGTCCAGATTGGATGTTCTGCACAACGTTACATAAGGATGCAAAGCTAGTAAGAAGAACCTCCATCTTGCCATTTATCTCCTTCACCCTCATGTTTAAGTTCTCCATCTTTGCACTTCAATTCAGCAACTTTGGCACGCCATAGGAGCAGAATAATCATATTGTGTACGAGAAATAGGACCGACAAAGACGAACTTCGTCTCTCTACAATCCTTTCCAAATGCTTTAATCAATGCATCCATTTCATCTACAAAGTTCACCAAAGACCTATTTTTTCATTGATCTCTTCTTGCGCCTTCTTAAGGTCATCCCGTAATGTAGAGCACATTTTGTGAACATAGATGGATTGCATAAATTAGAATAATATGTAAATGAAATAAAGCATAGCCTAACTCACATAGTAGGTTCATGCACTAGGTAGAATTTTCCCACCCTCTTGTGTATGAGCTTTAATCCACACATCAGATGGAGTGATCTCAACTCCGAGATTTTCGCTCTCCTAATTTTACAAATACGAAGTAGGATCAATCAATCGAGTACATTTGATTCGTAGACATTTAAGATATGAAGGAATGAGAATCTACGTACGTTAAGCTTTACCAAACTAAGAGGTTTGCGACCCGAAGCAAACAAAGCGTAATCATATCTTTTCCTTTTCTTCTTATGCTCGCTCTACTTTAACATTGGGCTTCCTCTTTTTCATTTTCACGAAATTTTATCCAGTCCTCTTCTTTTACAGTTGGAGGAACATGACGATCCTTTCTTCATGAGTGTTATAAGGATCATAGTAGTCAATTCTCAAACTCCCACTGAATCTCCTCCATATAGGAGCCATTCCCCTTATCAAATTCATCTTAGAAGTTTCCTAGTATTATATATGATTTACAAAAAACAGAGCTTCGTTCTAAACAATAGTTTGACATAAATCAACATACCCCAAGTGTTTACCCGAAATAGTTTGATGAGTTATAAGGTAAGTATTTACCCGCAATTCATTCCGGACATCCTCTTTGAAGTTATCCGGCACATCCCTCCAGGATTTGTAGGAGACAGGATAAGATTACGAATCAAATTGCCCTTCCGATGGCGGCCTTAGTTGCATTTCTAGAAATGGGAAGTCCATTTTCATCTACCGCACCACTAATGCACGCCATAGTAACTTTAAAGTAGCATTAAAAAAATATCTATGTATAGAAGAAATGCAACTTACTAAGATAAACATAAAGTGATATGATAAAGCAGAGAATCAAACATGATGAAACAGAGAATCAAATATGATAAAACAATCCATGTATAGAAGAAATGCAGAACAAGAATCCAATATGACAGACATGACTCTAAACTACATCAGACACATGGGTTCTCAAGCTCTCATTGTCGATGAAGGTGCACCGATAACTAGTAGGGATTTCTAGCTGATCTCTGCGCATGTTAACCTTTGTTGTGAATGCAATACCAAAAACCATCCCACTTCATCAAGATCCTTTGAATAAAATACTTGAGTCGCTCGGATGCACGAATAAACGGCTCATCTATCACTCTCTTAGTGCTTTTGTAGCTTAGAAAAGTTGACCTTTATTGAGTTTGAGATTGGATCAACTTTGCACCCATTACTCTTATCTTCAACTCCGACCCAATCACAAAAAAAACAACTTCCTCGAATTCCATATAGTTCAACTTTATAACTGCTTAATGACACCATAATAAGTAATTTCAGAAGCACCAAATTGCATCCGTGGACTTTGCTCTATGTCTTGTAATGGCTTTCATAGACACACCACTTTTTCGTATTACAAAACCCTCCTCATAATCATGATGACTAAAAGAAAATCCATTGGCTTGGTATTTGTTATACATTGCGCCTTGAAGAGGGGTCCTTGCACTAGTCGCCAAAGTAAATTTTGTCTCTTTGTCTTCTATCATCCTGTAAGAGAACATGTGTGTCGGTTGCACAACAAAAACCACAATATTTAGAGGAAATAAAGATGCGCTTTTTAAGCTATAACCATGGACCATGTTCACAAAATCTAAATATAGTTTTAGCAAAAACCATGGACCATGAAATCAATATTATCACAAAATCTACCACAATATGTATAGTAAATATAAGGAAAGCGAGAAAATAAAGCAACTCAAAGCTAACATATATGGTACCTCATCGCGTAACCATAAGAGAAAGCTTTTTGGCCCTTTCGTGGAAGAAAGATTTTCACGACTATTAAAGTTGTCGTTGTTCACGTATATATCATACTTCCTACAATGAAAGAACAGGTTCAGCTAATTAGATTGACAATCCAATACTCAAGAAACATCTAACAATTGAGAAGTTAAGAAGTTGTACCTCTGCCATTCATCTATTCCCACATACTTAGACATGAAGCCACCTGCGAGATTGCCGATATTGTACTTGAGTTAAAGTAATAGCTTTGGCGAACTCAAAGGCATCTCATCTAAAACTCATCATCATCATCTAGAAAGGCATGTCGAGTATGTTTATGAGTCCCACCACCATCATTTGATATGTCCTCCATCTTTTACAAGCTGGCTTCTCGAAGCACATATCCTCTTGCAATGCGACCATTGATGTACCTTTTATTGCGTACCAAACCTTTGTAACCTTTCATCAACCTACAAATATTGATCATAAAAGTTAATACCAAGTAATGACAATAAAACACTCCAAGTTACACATTAACTAACAAGGTAAGTTCGATAAATACCTCTCTCGAAGGGATACATCCATCTAAATCGACAGGCCGCGAGATCAAAGCTTCGTCGACTAAATGCACCATCAAGTGGATGCTTATAACAAAGAAGGAAGGAGGAAAGTATTTTTCCAATACATGTTAGCTTCCTTTAGAGTAGCTTTGCTTTTAAAAGTTGTTCTCTGTTGATTACCTTGGCGCACAAAATTTTGAAAAACAAACTTATCCGAAGAAGAGAAAGCATGATCTTTAGGTAGCGAAGGCGATGCATGAACGATACTTGAAACAAATGTTGCATAAGGACATGATAATCATGAGACTTTAAGTTCTTCAACTTGGATCAACACCGCGCAGTGCGAAGATTGGAACAAAAAAACGGATGGCACCTTTAAGTTCTTCAATGTAGTACAAAATGCAAGTTTCTCTTTTTTCGTCATTGCAAAAGGAGCATCTTCCATTGTTGTTTTACCAGACTTAACATCCACTTTCAACCATTGCTTCTTTTTATACCCCATTGCTTCCATATCTCTGCAGGCGCATTAGGACCATCCTTTGACTTGTTTCCACCCATGATCGTGTTAACAAGATGCTCGATTATGTTTTTCTCTGTATGCATAACATCCGTATTATGTCGCACCGATTTGAACTCCAATTAGGTAGATCATAGAGGATAGATCTTCGAGTAAATAAGGAGTGGTCATGAACCTCGGCTTCTATATCGATATCGGTTTCGCCTTCGGGTATTCTTTTTACGTTTACGTACGACTTGCTACCGATGGTTGTTTTCCCTTACCAACCTTGGTTCTAATATTAGCTACAATCTCTTGAACTCGAAATCCTGTCGGTGGCCATGGTGCTGAACCGTGCTCTACCTCCCGGAAATTGGTTTTATCATCTCGATACTTATGCTTGGTGGCGGCCATCTTCTTGTCCCATATAACAAATTTTCTTAGTGAAATCGGAAGATGTTCGAAACCTGTTCCTTCTCCACAAGTTGGGCAAGCATAGTAACCATGAGTGACACATCCGGCTAAAGTCCCTAGTGCGGAAAATCATGAATAGCCCACAATAATCTTGCTCTCATCAAAAAACTCAGTTTTAGTGAAAGAGTCGAACTTGAGTACACCTTCATTCCATAACTCTATCAATTCCTCTATTAGTGGTTGCAAGTATACATCTATATCTTTCCTGGTGCTCTTGGGCTGATATGAGCAAACATAACATTGCAAATTCTCGTTTCATGCACAACGAAGGAGGCGGGTTGTGCGGACAAATAATTACGAGCCAGCAACTGTGACTAGGACCAGAAACACCCATTCGGGTTGAAACCATCAGTTGATATACCTAATGTTACATTCCTTGGTTCCTTGGCGAACTCCGGTGAAAAATTATCCGCGAATCGCCGGCAAGAATCGTTTGGATGACGCATAAGGTTTCCATCCTGACCGTGCTCTGGAATGCCAATACATTGCCTCTGCTATCCATGGTACACTATATAACCTTTGCAGCCTTTTTATCAATGGAAAATGTCTTAATGTCTTGCGAGCAACTTGCGTAAGCTTCTGTCGTCATTAAAGACCTTCTCATACCTAGGTTCTTGACACACGGGACACTTAACCAATGATGCATGATCCTTCCAATATAAAATACAATCATTGGTGCATGCATCATAGGTTATGTAGTCCATCCCCATTTCTTGTATCAACTTTTTTACATCATGGAACTTACATTGCGGTGTATTTCCATCGAGGAAGCAACTCCTTAAACAATTCTAAGAGTGCGGTGACACCATTGTCGAGAAAACCCATATTGGGTTTTTATGTTATTTAGTTTAATAGCAGCATCAATGGTGTCTTTTCCTTTAGAACATGAGGGATATAAAGGTTCTCTAGCACGCTCATAAAAATATCTTTTTTCTTGCTACTACTAGTCTCCTCGTGAACCCTCACGTACGCCAACATTCTCATCTACACTACAAAGCGGGATTAACGTTCTCGGCAAAATCTTCTACATTGTTCTCGGCAAAATACTTCTACATTGTCACCTTGAATTTCCTAGATTGTCTCCAATTCCTACGTTGTCAACCTATGACTCCTACATTATCACTTACGGGTTTACCTTCATGCGACTTCTCCCCATGGAAATGCCACAATGTATAGGTGAACTGAATACCATACTTGACCAAATGATAATCAATTTCACCTATGAGGCAGAGTACTTTACCATTCTTACAAGCTGTTACAAGGACAGAGAGAACTTCGTTACGCCACCAAAGATTTTCACGCACAAACTCTATAAATGATCTTACACCTTCTAAGTATTGAACAAGTAAGCGCACATTTCATCCAGCCTTTATCAACCATTGATACCTAAATCATATCTATGTTAACATTCAGGAAAAGTAATAACTACAATTGTAATAACTAAATGATATCTATGCTCCCAAGTGGTGCAGGGTTGTCGAAGCCCTGCAAGTTAGCGACAGAAACATCCCCTCAAAGAAGAGAGAATGAGCTACAAGTAGCTTTTGCGAATAACCACTAGATACATTATCATCATGCTCACATAGTACATAAAACCAGACTCGTTTATACACAACTTAACATACAAAATAAAATAACTTAGTCCTAGTGTACGGGGTTGCCAAGCCACGCAAGTTAGCGACATAAACATCCCCTCAAAGAAGAGAATGAGCTACAAGTAGCTTTTGTAAATCACCACTAGGATGGTTATCATCATGCTCACAGTACATAAAACCCAGGACTCGTTTATACACAACTTAACATACAAAATAAAATAACTTAGTCCTAGTGGTGCGGGGTTGCGAAGCCACCGCAAGTTAGCGATGTGAAACATCCACTCAAAGAAGAGAGAATGAGCTACAAGTAGCTTTTGCGAATAACCACTAGGATTTGTTATCATCATGCTCCTGAGTACATAAAACCCGGACTCGTTTATACACAACTTAACATACAAAAAATAAAATAACTTAGTCCTAGTGAGTACAGGGTTGCCGAAGCCACCGCCCAGTGTAGCGAGAAACATCCCTAAAAGAAGAGAGAATGAGCTACAAGTAGCTTTTTGTAAATCACCACTAGGATGGTTATCATCATGCTCACTTAGAATCAGTCAATATAAAAACAAAACTTCATAACTTTAGTTCATTTAAACTTAAAAACTACCTTAAAATGAAACTAAAGTTCAAATCATGATGAGCATATTTATAGAACATACAAAAGCTGGAATTTAGGTTACTACCTTACAGATTACATGTTGCTTCTTTCTGTTTGGCTCTTGCCAAAAGGATCCTCTCACAGCTCTGCCAAATACCAAAGATACTGAGAACAACATTAGCCAACCAATTGAAGTTCATTATGACACTTAATGAAAAATCTTCGGATAATAGTAAAACATAGCAACTTAACGAATATAATCAACACGTTTCCTAGATGTGACAACTCAACCAAAACTAGAATAAGTCATCTAAGCCCATACAAGCCGAATCTAGAGAGTCTTTGGTGCACTCTCTTTCTTATGAGAGAATCAATTCCTTTCTTCTTAAGCAATTGACTTACTCATAGGAAGAGAGTGCTCTAGCTCTCATCAAACATTCAAGAATATCGGGTAGCACTCGCCTAGTCAACTTACTATGCTTCTAAGGACTAAAAAACTACACCATGTCTAACAACAAGTATGCATCTTTACACAAGAGGACTAGTGGATCAAAAACTTGAACATACAAGTATGATATTTACAAACATGGTATCCCTCAACAAATACAATTACATCATGATATTCACCATAAAACATTATAAGCAAGTATGATATTTACAAACATGGTGTTGCTATTATAAACACACTTCAATCATCAAAAAGATACTGAATCGAGACATAAAACCCTAAAATCACCTAAAAAAATAGAATTTTTTTTCGAAATTAACATAAAACCTAAAATCAGTTCATATGAAGTTATACCTTCAAAATTCTTCAATCTTCAAGTCTTCAAAATTCTTCAAAACCCTAACAAGAAATTAGAAGAAAAAAATTCAATTAGATTTATATGAAGAAGATTAACAAAACATAACTCATATCAAACAAATCGTTTTAGATTCACAGTTAAAGAATAAAAAAATAAAAATGAAATAAAACAGATCCATTGAAAATAAAATGAAACAGATCGATTAAAACTTACGGATCGATGATTGAAAGGTATTGACAAGATTTACGTGATGTTTCTCGGCCAAATCGATCGATGAAGGGCAGATTTACGTGATGATTTACGTGAAAAAACTAAACCCTAGTTTTATCGCGGAGCAGTAGAAGAGTGAAGAGAGGAGAAGACCGAAGAGATAAGATTTCTTTTTACCCGCTGAGAGAGTAAATGGATATGGAGTACACGTGTGATTCACACGGGGCTAACATGTTACCGAGTGTTACTCGCACACGCTCATTTCGCACGAATTTTTAGCCAGCAGTCACTAATCGTGACACGCTGATGTGTGTCACTAAATTATCACATTTTCGTAACCGAAGTATGGCTGTCACTAAAATTTAGTGACAGAAATTTCAGGTCACAAATTCGTGACGGCATAATGTTGGTTACGAATTTTTGTCACTAATCACTGAATATGGTGTAGTGTTTTTCTGAATCTGATTTGTTTGGATTCAGAGAGGACAAATCCCGTTTACTGTTTTCTTCCGCCAAACTTTCCTTTGAAAGTGTTTTTATATATGGAAGGTCAGTTTTGGAATTTTAAAATCCAATAAAAACTGAATTTTCTTATTTTTATTTGAACTGGGGTTTTTGTCCCATTTTTTAATGAAACGGTTTTTATTTATTGAAAATAGTATGGTCGGATTTTTTGTATCAGGAGTTTGTTCACCTTAGGATTTTGTCACTAGTTTTGTTGTTTTTAAGTAGTGATTCTTTTAGGTTTCTTGAATATACATCATCAGTTTGGGATGAAATATATTGCATGTGTAGTAACTCTATTCTTATGTAGATGCACACAGGACCGCGGACCGGATGGCCAAAAATGATGATGCCATATCACTTGCCATTTTATCCCTTGCCTTTTGGCCAATTGATATGTTTTGCATTAGAACATCTTGCTTTGAATTCAGTTTTATAATCTCGGATATTTTTTCATGGTTTGTGAGACCAAAATGTAATAAAAATAGCCTATTTACTTGCCAAATCTGTAATTGCAGCAGATGTCCTGGTGTTGATGGTGGTTTTTAGACAAAGGGTAAAATCGTAAAACCCCGAATAACCTAATGTCACCGGTGACACATTTATTAGAACATTTAATGCATGTAGTCGGTAATTAATAGGTATTTTTTCAAATTAGGGTTACAACGAACAAAACCCTAATTCACCTTAGTGCAGATGGCAAATCATGCCAGCCACATGATTGCAGTTTTACAAGTGGTAAGTAGAGTATCGTTCACTCGGACTCGTTGAGGTTGATTTTAAGACTTAATAACAAAAGTATATACAAAAGATGTCACAAATATCGAGAGGACCGGGACTTGGATTCCACCATTAATCACATTCAATTGGTTCATATAATGACTCATAACAATTCTAGCTCTTTTGTTGACTCTTTTCTTTGCCAAGGTAGATTTTTTAAAGCATTAGATGTAAATCGTAAGCATAGTGCATCAAGAGTTCTTAGACTAAGCATACACTATCAAACAAAATCACAAATAATCAATTAAAATCATAAATCAATTAAAATAAGTGCAAAAAGTCATAAAGAATCAATTATAGTTACCAAACAATTGTGATAAGGCTTCCTCCGTCATCCCAAATGATGGGGTTTAGCTCTTCATATCGAAAACACGCACAAAATAATAATCCATAGCTCAAATAGGTGTTTTATTGAAGAAATTGTATAAAAATGAGATTTGTAACTTATTTGTATTGGTGTTACAAGCGTCATCATTCAGGTTTCTAAGACAGTTGAAGAACGATAGTTGTTTAACTCTGTCGTAAATAAAATTCTGCTACTAAGAGTCCGTTCTTCGTGTTCTTGAGCGACACTTAAAGTGTCGTCTGCAACTTTTCTTCCTAGCTGCTGCAACTTTCTCTGCAGACTTCTGCTGCTCGATTCTGCAGGCCTCCAATCGACCCAAACTCTTCGACCCCCAAGCTGCCTATATATACCCAACAGTGCCAAGAATCTCGATCAAATCTTCCCTGGAATATCTTTTTCTTTATTGCCAAGTCTCAGGAATATCTCCTGCAAATCTTCTTACGCGTCTACGGGATGTTTGTAAGCTTCCTACACTCTCTTAATAGGTAGATAACAATCGGCGACGGAAGAAGATATCTTTCTTCTTTCACCACCGTAATTGCAAGCAATTCATTCCCGATATATCTCACAACCTGTTTTACAAAAATCATTGGAAATTCCTTTTTTCTCGAATCCAAGCAACAGTATCAAGCATTTTCACTCTATAGAGATCTACCGTCCAAATCCATCCAAAACTCCTACTAAATCTCTCTGAAAGTTTCCCAGAAAAATCCGAGAATATTTCACGCTCTGTTTCCTTTTAAGTGAAGTTTCATTCCTATTTTCTCGAGTTTAAGACATGTATCCGTCTGTCTAGCCTTAACAGGCCCAAATACATCCAACTCAACATTGAGTCTCAACAAACCACGTCCAATTCTGCTCACGGAAGATATCGCGGTGCAAGGAAAATTTCCGCCAAAATCCATGTTTAAATGGTGAAGATGGGTTGCCCCTTATCCAGATGCGGGGTGCGAATAGCAAGTGGTCTCCCTTAGTAATTGAGGTGCCCCTTATCCAAATGAGGGGTCCGAATAGTAATTTTCTCCACGAGCGCAAAACCACTTTTCGAGCCAATTTCTCCGCATATATTTATTTCTCCAAAAATACCTACAAAGACATAAAATACCAAAATAAGTACAATAATAGGTACTAACAATATACATAATTGAGACCAAAATAGACACATAAATGCGTCTATCACCACACCTAGCCCAAGCTAGCCGCGTCATGCCAAACGCACTCTGCCTTGGCCCTAGCTATGCTAGTCACACCAAATGCGTCAAAAGCATGCCAACCATGCTAGCCGCACCTCTCGTGCCAATGGCAAAACATGTCGACCACACCTAGCCCAAGTTAGCCGCGCCATGCCAAACGCACCTCGCCTTGGCCCTAGCTATGCTAATCACACCAAACGCGCCAAAGCATGCCAACCATGCTAGCCGCACCTCCGTGCCAATGGAAAATCATGCCAGCCACACCTAGCCCAAGCTAGCCGCGCCATGCCAAACGCACTCTCGCCTTGGCCCTAGCTATGCTAGTCACACCAAAAGCGCCAAAGCATGCCAACCATGCTAGCGGCACCTCCGTGCCAATGGCAAATCATGTCACCACACCTAGCCCAAGCTAGCCGCGCCATGCCAAACGCACTTTCTGCCTTGGCCCTAGCTATGCTAGTCACACCAAACGCGCCAAAGCATGCCATGCTAGCCGCACCTCCGTGCCAATGGCAAATCATGCCGGCCCACACCTAGCCCAAGCTAACGGCGCCATCCAAACATATTCTCGCCTTGGCCTAGCTATGCTAGTCACACAAAACGCGCCAAAGCATGCCAACCATGCTAGCCGCACCTCGTGCCAATGGCAATTCATGCCGCCCACACTTAGCCCAAGCTAGCCGCGCCATGCCAAATGCACTCTCCCTTGGCCCTAGCTACGCTGGTCACACCATGCCGAGCCAAACATCGTTACCTTGGCCCTAGCCGCGCCATGCCAAAGTAGCGCCCGCGCCTAGGCTTGCAAACCGTGCAAACTAGGCCAAATTGGCTAAGCATGCCATTGGCACATGCCAACACGCATCGGTAGCTTTTCTTACCATGACGTGGCCTTCTAATGGCCGAGCGTGCCATTGGAACATGCCAACACGCTCGGTAGCTTTTCTTACCGGTAGTGGCCCTAATGGCCTAAGCGTGCCATTGGCACGTGCCAACACACTCATTGGTAGCTTTTCTTACCAAGTCGTGGCCCTAATGGCCGAGCATGCCATCGGCACATGCAAACACGCATCATTGGTAGATTTTCTTACCGGCCGTGGCCCTAATGGCCGAGCGTGCCATTGGCACATGCCAACACGCTCGCGGTAGATTTTCTTACCAAGCTGTGGCCCTAATGCCCGAGCATGCCATTGGCACATGCCAACATTCATCGCTGGTAGCTTTTCTTACCAGGTCGTGGCCCTAATGGCCGAGCGTGCCATTGGCACATGCCAACACGCTCGCCGGGTAACTTTTCTTACCAAGTCGTGGGCCACTAATGGCCGAGCATGCCATTCACACATGCCAACACGCATCGCCGTAGCTTTTCTTACCAGAGCATGTGGCCCTAATGGTAGGCGTGCCATTGGCACATGCCAACACGCTCGCCGTAGCTTTTCTTACCAAGTCGTGGCCCTAATGGCCGAGCATGCCATTGGCACATGCCAACACGCATCGGTAGCTTTTCTTACCGGGACGTGGGTCAGAATGGCCAAGCATGCCATTGACACATGCCAAAACCCACGCTGGTAGCCTAACTTGCAAACCGGTAACCTACCACCAAGGCATTCCGCATACGCCATTGGCACATGCCACACACGCCACTAGCATCTCTGGCATTGCCACATAAACTCAACGTACAACCTACCACCAAGGCATTCCGCACATGCCACACACACCACCAGCGACTCCGGCATTGCCACTTGCACTCAAGGTGCAACCCGCAACAAAGGCATTCCGCATATGCCATTGTCACATGCCACACGCGCCACTAGCAGCGCCACTTGCACTCAAGGTGCAACTAACACTCGAGACATCAACACAAATGGGGGATGCTTTCCAGTGTCTTGGTTTTGCGGTCACAAACATGGAGCGTACACTACGCTCACATTAAGAAAGCGTGAATAGGAATAAATCGGTCAAATAAATGAGGAAATAATGGTGAAAACGTTTTCACCCATAAATACCATGCGGTTACCACCTCCTCCCATTATTTCACCCTTTACTCTCTTCCTTCATGAGGCCAGGGTACGTTTCCATCTCGACTTGTATAAATAGGTCTTACCTATTTCCACCAGACAACAAGTCTCGGTCGGAGAAAAACACAACACTCTCGAAAAGGCAACTTTGCAAGCTCTCCAAAAAGGCTTTCATCTCTTGCAAGCTTCAAGCTTTCACTTTGATACAAGTAGAGACACTACTCTCCCGGGGTATTCTTGGTCTCAACACCTTTCTTTGCTTCCCTCTCCAAATCAACCCTTCTCCTCCACTTTGTGAACGGCAAGTCCGGAGCGGCCATTTCTTGGTTTAGGCCGGACTTGTACATATTGATCTCTCGAATCTAGAAAGTGCTCACGTGCGGACATTTGTTTAGGGTTTAAACCAGGTTTCTCACTTACCTCTTGAATTTACCAAAATCGGCGGAAACGATTTTTACCCATAAATAATTGGCGACCACAACGGGAGGATTGATCTATCGGTCACAATACCAACCTTGACTCTTGATTTCGTTTCCCGAACGTCAAATCCCAACATGGTGGAACTCAGGTCCGAAGCGGATGCCGAGAATACCAGCACAGAACACATCCCTGATGTTAGCGTCTCTCCAATAACGTTGTTGCATCACCTACCGACTACAATAACATCGAATGCACTCCCCTCATGCGTAACACCGCCAATCACTGGGGCATGAGCCGCTGCCTCCTCTAGTGTCTCTGCACAACCCTCTAATCACGGACCGAAAATATCTCTTCGGGTGTCACGCCACCGATCACGGGCCGGAGCGCGCTGCGCCCCCTAATGCTTTGTCTAGCATGGTGCCTCCGACCGCAACTAAGGTTCCAACTACCACGCCAACGGACGAGAGGCCGGAGGACCGTAGGAAGTCGTCCTTATGTCACCATCGCTGATTTGATGGAACGACAGAGATGCTCGCCGAGCCAGGACGGATATGGTTTCAACGCGAAGGAGGTACTCGTCTTTCTCAAGACCCCGACAGCGACTACCACGTGAGTCGCGTCCTCCGGAGCCGCTTTAGGAACGTCTCCAACAATCCCGACGCCTTTGCACCTCGGCGGAGCACGCCTCCACGGATGAGGAAACTCGTGCTAGAATCCCGTTGGAAAGAAATCACTCGCCCTAACTTCGTCAAGCGAAAGATCTGGAACAACTTCTCCGCAACCGAATCAAGAATGATGAATTGGACTTGCATCGTCACCAACCCCTTACCCATCCGAAATCAGAGAATCCCTCTCCCAAGGGGTACTCTTCTCCTCAATTTACCCCGTACGATGGTACCGGAGTGCACATGAGCATGTCTCTGCGTTTCTGGAATCCCTAGGTGAACATGAATATAATCACGTTCTTCGTTTAAGGGAATTCTCAAAATCACTTACTTGGAAGGGCGTATACATGGTACAACAAAGATCCCACCGAACAAAGATTCCCAACCGGAGTAGCATGGTCACTGCGTTTCAAGAAATACTTCTTCGTGTCTCGAACAAGTTACTTTCTCGAGACCTCGGAAGAATGTACCCGGGGATAACGAATATCCGAATGATTTCGTCAAAGGTTCGAGGGTTCAAGCACTCGACATCCACGACCCAAACGTGGCCAGAGCAACAAGCTGAACGCGTGCATCAAAGGTATGGTTCCTATTTACAGCGCCTTGATAGAGAACTTGCACTTCCAAACATTCTCAGAACTCCATGAAGCCGCGGACGATCCGCATGACAAAGACACCAGCATTACCCAAAGAGCTAGGCCAACTCGAATCGAAGACACGCGTGCAACTCGCAAGAGTAGACGCCTCATCAACAAGCAATTTAATGCGGCTCATCCTCCGTGAACATAGTAAACGAAAGGGGAAAAAGGAAAGCCCCAACTACGAGCCACCGGCCAAACGCGTTGAAGCGTCGGCCTGGCAACGGGAACCCCCGCACGAAAGACCGTCACTAAAACTCCCATGAAGCATCATGAGACCGAAAGAAATACCCTTGATTTCCGTTTCCCATCGAGGAGGTGATTGACCTCCTAGAAGCCTCGGGTTCGGGATGATGTTATCAGATCGCCACCTCCCGGCGTCCACCAATCGAGGCCGAGATGGCGAACCCCAAATCTTGCCATTACCACGAGTTCGTTCACCACTCGACTAGTGATTGCAACAGAGACTAAAGCATATTTTCAAAGAAAGGATAGAAGCAGGAGAACTACAACTAGGAGACGAAAGAGTGCATCGAGACCCATTCCCAATAAGAAACTACAGGTCCTCTGGGGACTCCGTGCAAGAAATTCTCTATCTTTCCAAAGTGCAGCGCCAAGATATTTTCGCATCTCTCAATCGCGTTGTATCCGGCAAACGACTTTTTCTCTCCTCGGAAACTACGCCGAGGGCCCAGCTTTCCAAACAGTGGAACCAAAAAGAAGAGCGGGGACTACCGACCACGTCCCGTTTAAGAAGGTAGCAATTTGACGACACTCTCATCGACACGGCCTCGACCACAACATCATTACTTTCAAGACACTAAAGGCGTGAGGATTTACAAAACAAGACGCTACCTATTCCCCGTCCATGATTAAGAACTTGAAAGGAGAAACTTTGAACGTGCATGGCTACATCAACCTAGAGATCAAGATGGGAGACGCTATAACGCATAGCAAATTCCACATTGTCAAAGAACTAGATCATGACATGATATTGGGACGCTTATGGGTGCTCGACAACGAAGCAAAATTGGATGTGCACCCTCTGCCGACGTCCACGCCCGAAGGAATTTCCAACAAATCATCCCACCAAGGTTATCGCATCAACGAACTATTGAAGGAACCCAAACATCCTGATAGGAACCGTTGGCGCTAGCTCATGGTTTTCAAATGCAAGTAAGTCTGAGAGCAACCTTTTACAAAGCAGTCTTTCCTTCCCCCATTCCGTCATGGGGACTCGCGCGCGATCTTGGCATGAACACCGTCAAGAAATGTGAATGGGGAGCTGGACCATTTGAACACTTTGCAAGAAGCTTGGAAACTTCTATTGAAACCAACGAAGCCAAGACTCAAACGGTTGCACGACGTTTGAACCCGTTTTCAATCGGAGATGTAGTGGTTAAGGAAAGCTCGTTTCAAGTTGGGAGGATGACAATAAAATGGCTATTCAAGCCGATTCACCTAATGAAGAAGAAGACGAGCTGTATCTAGTTGTGGATACCCTTTTGGGAGGATATTGCAAGCTCATCAATGCAGACATACCTGAAGGCGTGATAATTCACTCGCGATGGCTCAAGGCCTCCAATCCCTAAAATGTTGTACTTCCCAATCACTCCCCCTTTTAGTATTTCCTTTAACAATTCCTCTTATTAGTTGTACTCCCCCAAGATGAATACACCGTTTGTATTTTTCCTTGGGGATTCCCTTTTCTGTCAAAAAAAAAGAAGCATAAATACATCTCTTTCCGAGAAAATTCTCCAGATATCAGAGAAATACATCAGATAAACCTAGAAAACCATTGCAGAGCCATCATACCACAACCTCTTTCAAAAAATATATATGAAGCAAAATGTTGACTGATGAAGAAGAAGGTAAAGATGAGTTTACGAAAAATTAAAAAAAAAAACATCGGGGGAACTAAGCGGCTAATGTGAAATAACAAAAGGGAGGAACTAGCAAAAGGGAGGAACTAGCCCTCGAAGGATGGAGCACAAGTCCCCTCGGGCAAGGCTATCTTCAAGCACTTCCCCCAAAGCAATCCCTCGGGCAACAAAGGTTCCATTCAACGGTGTTAGCGGCGGCCAACCTCAACATCCCATCCAAAAGCAACCCAAGACGTGATGTCCTCCCGACGACCGGTCCGGCATACGCCACCATGACCCCTCGAGGTATCACCAACGACACCTTTGGCATCAACTTCAAAGGTTATTTCGTTTCAAAGTCATATGCTCCTTCGAAGGTTTTCTCATTGACACTTGAAGAAAGTTTTTGATTCATCCGCATCAAAATCAAGAATCATAGCGCTCTCCTCCAAGAGCTTCACATGTTCGCTTTCCCATCGCTTCGACCTAAAGCAGTCCGATGCGCCCCATACCAGAGGCCGAGGAAAGGCTTTGCCGCACCGAAACTTCTCAATATGCCAAGACTCTTCCTCGTTCTCTCGCCCCTCCTCCGTGCTCACTGAACCCAAGAAAGTCCGAACATGCACCTGTTCTTCATGGGTATAGATGGAAGGGAGGTCCTTAATGATTTTACTAGCTTCATGGAACAGAGATTCAATCCCAACCAATTCCTCCTCAAGAGAAGAAGATCGATCTCCGCCAATTAAAGTCCTTCTCAGAAGAGTTAAAGGCGCGGCCATCCACGGAGGGTACCATCATACTTTGCAAAAAAAATATGGGGAAAATGATCAAGTTCCATCCTATCTATACACATATAAAAAGAGGATAACATGAATAGAGAAGAAGAATAAAACATCATACCGTATGATCTTCTTAGCCGAATAACCCTAGTCGGGTGCTTTTGCAAGAGTCGGACCTCGCGCCTTCACTTGGAGAATGGCCGTTTAGAGGATGATTCGTCTCTAGGCAAGGAAAGAAACTCAACAATAAGAACCTTTTCTCAAACAAGGGAGACGGTACAATTCGTTGGGTATGAATACGGAATCTTAAAAAGGAAAGGAAGCAATGAGGGACATAACGCTTCCCATTTTAGCATGGATAATGCCCCGATTGAAGCCGCGTAAAGGAAGGAAAAATAAGGAAACTTTGCTATTTGTAGAAACACCTACTCCCTCCTTGTTTACACCGGTCCCGCCAGCTAGCACGATCAGCTTCCCCACCTTGCGTCGGTCCCGCCAGCTAGCACGATCGACTTCCCCACCTTGCGCCGGTCCCACCAGCTAGCACGCTCGGTTTCAAACTCGCGCCAACTTCTCAATGCCGCCCAGACTTCCCCGTCTCCCAATGATGTTGACTCCCCAATCGTGCCGACCTCCCGATTTGTTCAAATCGCGAGGCAAGGATTCCAAATCCTATTTATAAAAAGGTTAGACAAGCCTCCTCGAATTCTCTTTCGATTTATGTGATAGTTTGTCACCATTTTATGCTTACCTCGCAACAAAGCTCCTATTCCGAGCTAAGCAAGGGACTTAATGTTGATGGTAGTTTTTGAGACAAAGGGTAAAATCATAAAACCCCGAATAACCTAATGTCACCGGTGACATTTTATTAGAACGTTCAATGCATGTAGTCAAGTAATTAATAGGGGTATTTTTTCAAATTAGGGTTACAACGAACAAAACCCTAATTCACCTCCGTGCCAATGGCAAATCATGCCGACCACACCTAGCCCAAGCTAGCCGCACCATGCCAAACGCACTCTGCCTTGTCCTTAGCTATGCTAGTCACACCAAACGCGCCAAAGCATGCCAACCATGCTAGCCGCACCTCCGTGCCAATGGCAAATCATGTCGACCACACACCTAGCCCAAGCTAGCCGCGCCATGCCAAATGCACTCTGCCTTGGCCCTAACTATGCTAGTCACACCAAACGCGCCAAAGCATTCCATGATAGCCGCACCTCCGTGCCAATGGAAAATCATGCCGGACCACACCTAGCCCAAGATAAACGGCGCCATGCCAAACACACTCTGCCTTGGCCTAGCTATGCTAGTCACACAAAAAGCGCAAAGCATGCCAACCATGCTAGCCGCACCTCCGTGCCAATGGCAATTCATGCGACCACACCTAGCCCAAGCTAGCCGCGCCATGCCAAATGCACTCTGCGTTGGACCTAACTATGCTAGTCACACCAAATGCGCCAAAGCATGCCATGATAGTCGCACCTCCGTGCCAATGGAAAATCATGCCAGCCACACCTAGCCCAAGCTAGCAGCGCCATGCCAAACACACTCTGCCTTGGCCTAGCTATGCTAGTCACACAAAATGCGCCAAAGCATGCCAACCATGCTAGCCCCACCTCCGTGCCAATGGCATTTCATGCCAGCCACACCTAGCCCAAGCTAGACGCGCCATGCAAAACGCACTCTGCCTTGGCCCTAGCTACGCCGGTCACACCAAGCCAAGCCAAAGACCCTTACCTTGGCCCTAGTCGCGCCATGCCAAAGTAGCGCCCGCGCTGGGCTTGCAAACCCGTGCAAACTAGGCCAAATTGGCCAAGCATGTCATTGGCACATGCCAACACGCATCGCTGGTAGCATTTCTTACCAGGCCGTGACCCTAATGGCCGAGCGTGCCATTAGCACATGCCAACACACTCGCTAGTAGCTTTTCTTACCAGGTGTGGCCCCAATGGCCGAGCGTGCCATTGGCACATGCCAACACGCTCGCTTGGTAGCTTTTCTTACCAAGTCGTGGCCCTAATGGCCCGAGCATGCCATTGGCACATGCCAACACGCATCGCCGGTAGCTTTTCTTACCAGTCGTGTCCCCTAATTGCCGAGAGTGCCATTGGCACATGCCAACACGCTCGGGTAGCTTTTCTTACCAAGCCGTGGCCCTAATGGCCGAGCATGCCATTGTCACATGCCAACACGCATCGTTGGTAGCTTTTCTTACCCCCGGGACGTGGCCCTAATGGCCGAGCATGCCATTGGCACATGCCAAACACGCACGCTGGTAGCCTAACTTGCAAGCTGTGCAACCTAGTCCTCCAAGGAATTCCGCACATGCCACACACGCCACTAGCAGCTCTGGCATTGCCACTTGCACTCAAGGTGCAACGCGCAACAAAGTCATTCCGCACATGCCACACGCGCCCACTAGCGGCGCCACTTGCACTCAAGGTGCAACTAACACTCGAGACATCAACACGGGATGGGGATGCTTTCCGGGATCTTGGTTTGGAGGTCACAACATGCGGCGTACACTACGCTCACATTAAGAAAGCGTGAATAGGAATAAAGCGGTCAAATAAATGAGGAATAATGGTGAAAACGTTTTCACCCATAAACACCATGCGGTTTACCACCACCTCCCATTATTTCACCCTTTATTCTCTTCCTTCATGAGGCAAAGTGTACGTTTCGATCTCGACTTGTATAAATAGGTCTTACCTATTTCTACCGGACAACAAGTCTCGGTCGGAGAAAAACACAACACTCTCGAAAAAGGCAACTTTGCAAGCTCTCCAAAAGGCTTTCATCTCTTGCAAGCTTCCGAAGCTTTCACTTTCGATACAAGTGAGACACTACTACTCTCCCAATTGTTCCGGTCTCAACAACTTTCTTTGCTTCCATCCCCAAATCAACCCTTCTCCTCCACTTTGTGACCGAAGCAAATCCGGAACGTCCATTTCTTGGTTTAGGCCGGACTTGTACGGATTGATCTCTCGAATCTAGAAAGTGCTCACGTGCGAGCACATTTGTTTAGGGTTTAAACCGGTTTCTCACTCACCTACAGATTTACCAAAATCGGCGGAAACGATTTTTACCCATAAACACCCGGACTCTTTGATAAATTGAGACAGAATCCAATGAAGGTTTGTCCATTGAGTTTCTCAAATGTGAAGCTCTGATGCTAGAACTGAGGGTAAATAATCGAGAAACACATCATCCTATAAACACCGATATTGTTGCTCTTTGCATCTCGAATCTTGTGAGTCGGGAATTGTAAATGTTGGATATGGCAGGCAATGTCTATGGAGCATGAACAACCGGCTGGAAGGTGTAAGAGATGAAACAGTGAAGCTCTACCCTTCATAAAGCTCTTGCAAAGTTCAAAGCAGTATGAGGCCCTATGGTGTCAAAGCAATGATTCATGACACATGTCATAGAACCTCCCCAATTCCGGTGTCCAAATTGGAAGTATCTCTCCGTTATTTTATCCCCTAGCTGCTTTTACACGCCTCAATACACAATAACTTCGTATCTCTCAAAATCCATCATCTATCCAATGATAGACATGTAATCCACATCGGCACCTCCAACAATACCCCAAATTACCTTTTTCATTAACCAACCAATGGGAACATTCCCCTATCGCCCTCATCTTTGCTTGTAACGATACTCCATCAGAACTTGAAGCATGCCCATTTCTCATAAACCCAATACACATCACCTTGGTAGCTTCTACAAGAAAATCATTAACCAAGTGAACTCATGTTTCCGTCAAGAATATATATCCCAATCTTCTTCTTTCAAAAAGTTATAAAACAACATCTCAGGGTTTCTCATAACCCATCGAAATGCCAATAATAAGGATCAATCAAAGAGTGATCAACAACAATAGAATAGTGAGACATCAAATCAACAGGTTCGAAAACCCTTATAGATGGAATTATTTTATCCTTTCCAAGGTCTACATGAAAAATGAAATTATGAGCGCTAGAGAAGCAAAAAATTACATCATGGACCTCTGGAGAGGACTTGCAAACTTTCAACTAAAAGATTTTGGAGTAAATCAGTTTCTCATCATTCTCTTCAATCAACTTGACTTCCATAGAATCACTGGAACCACTTCACCAAACTTTAACGGTAATGTCGCTGTTCTTGCCAGATGGCATCCTAGTATTTCAAGGGAAATGGTGAATTTTTCTACTCAAACTTTCATAGTTCAAGTGAGAAATGTTGATGTTGAATTCCAAACTGAGTCCATTGCCTATGCTTTTGCAAACTTTTTGGGTCATGCTTGGGACCTCACACCCTTTGATGGAAACAACAACCACATGAGATTCAAAGTCACAATCAGAGTTGACTCACCCATCCTTAAAGGAATCACAGTCAAAAAAACAGATGGTTCCTTCACTTTTATCCAGTTTGCTTTTGAAGCAAGTATGTTCAATGTTTGTAGCTTATGTAGAACCATTAAGCATGGTACTCCAGAAACAATGTTATGAGACTCTATAAAACTCTCCCTAGTGAAAGTGAGAATGACCCATAAGGTGAGTTGGTGATTTCACCTTGTCGGCCATTCACATTTTCCACATGGAAGAATTTTATCGGCGTTTCCACATCACGGGTATGCGATCCACGCATATAACGTTAACTAACCTGTTTTCCCATTACTTTGCCAATGATACACTTGCTCCATAGTGTTTGACTCTGTGAGGATGCAAGATTTGCTCTAAAACAACCTTCTCTAGAGGAAAGAAGGTACAACCCCCATTAAATATAGCTACATTTACATCTTTGGTGGTAGAAGTCTTTTGGAATACGTGCTTGCAATGCCAGCATCACAAACTCCTTCCAAAAATAAAACAATGGAGTTTTGTAGCATTGTAGTATTGCATAACCAACAAAGTGAGACGCCAAAAATGGAGGTCAAAGAGATCAAGGCGACTAAGTTCTTTTATCTGACTTCCAGAGGCATCTTCTTCAATGATCCTTTTAAATTTGCTCATCAAAATTGCTAGGATCAATTATTATAAAAGCTCCAGGATGGTTTTAAACTAGCCAAAGCATCGGCGACTTTGTTAGTTTCCCTTAATTGTGCAATATATTCACTTGACTAGCAAGGCTCTATAACGTTGTATGGACTCCCATACATGATGACAATGCCATGGAGGTTTGGGGTTACAGCTCAGAAGGTAGGTGGCCACTGTCATGGAATCGATCTAAGGGAGACTTTTGAGTGACCTTTTATGACAGCCAGTTTAAATCCTGCTTCCACTCCCTGTAGTTCATGATGAGTAATGGAGAGGGGGGTGGAGCTACCTGCAACTGCATCCATAGGGGTTCAATTGTGGTCTCTGATGATAGCCCCATAACCTGCGTCTGAATCAGTCATGGACCCATCAGTATTGACTGCCACTTCATCTTCAGCAGGTTTCAGCCATGGAACTTCAATATGGTCTGCAGTGATGAACCTAGTATCACATCTCCAAGTATTGGTTAAAGCTCTACTTTAGGTTTATACGGCATGATGATGGTAGTAGCAAAAAGTTTAAGTTCCACCTCCTCAATGATTTTATCATAAACTAGTTCATGGGTTAAACTTTTTTGAGTAAAGATTCTTATGTTTCTTTCCCCCCAGATGTGGTATATGAAAGCATTAAAGGTGAGTTTCCTGATGATACCTACATCCTTGTTCCCTTTGAGATTTTGCACACACCAGCCAATTTGTTGATCCCAATCTGTGTGTGTTAGCCCTCTTAGCCCCAACCTTCTTAATAATCTGTTCCAAATAGTGGTGGAGAAGCTACACTTGAAAAAAAATATGGTAGTCATCCTCCATCATCATATTGCAAAAGGGTGCATGTAGGATCTACATTCATGCCCTGAGCAAGTAGCTTGTATCTGGTCTTCAAGGCCCTATGCATTGCCATCCAGGCTATAAAGCAGTTTCTTGGGATACATTTATTGAACCAAACTAGAGTGGTCCAAGAAAGTATAGGTTGCTGAGTTCTGAGCCCATTATAAGTTTCTTTCAGGGTGTACTCTCCATTCTTGATGGCTGTCCACACTAGCCTATCTTCCAACAAGGGATCTGTTTTCACTTCATGTATAGCTTCCGTGAAGTTTATGAGAGCATTTGAAATATTAGGAGATATGGACCATTGTCCATTGGTTAAACAGCTGCTCACAGTAGCATCAACATGGTGATGAGAATCATAAGCTAGTTGAGGAGGAAAATGGTTATAAAGGGTACCATATGGGAGCCATCTGTCCTTCTAGAGCTTGGTTCCTTCCCCATTGCCTATTAAGTGGAGTATAAATTGGTTTGCAGCCTCTATATGCTCTAAGATCCTTCTCCAACACCAGGAGCAGTCAGATGGAGTCTTTAGGAACCGAAATCTTTGTTCTTGATGAGGTTCTTGTATACCTAATTAACCGGATGGTGTCCTTCTTACTGACAATGTCCCAGATGTGTCCGAGGTTGGCAGCTGTGTTTGTGGTAGCAATGCACCTGATGCCTAGACCACCCTCTTTGACTGGCAGGCAAATAAAAGTCCATTTGACAGCTGGTTGCTTGTAAGTGAGATCAATTCCTGCCCAAAGAAAGTTTCTAAAAATAGTGTTAAGTGCCTTTACAGTTTTCTTAGGAAGGACAAAACATGTTGTCCAGAAAACAAGCATACTACTCAGGACTGCCTTGATAAGTAAGATCCTCCCAGCATAAGAAAGAGTTCTGGACTTCCAAGATTGGATTCTAGAAATAACATGGTCTAGAAGGGGAGCACAGTCAGCATGTGAAAGCCTAGTAGACAGGAGGGGCAATCTAAGGTATCTGACTGGGAGGGAGCCAACTTCAAATCCAAGAGCTGCTTTAATGCCAAACTCTGTCATACTATCTACTGAATATAAGTAAATGTTGCTCTTGCTGTTGTTGACAACTAACCCAGTTCTGGCAGAGAAGGTCGAAAGGGAAGTATCCAAGGATCTAGCAGACTTAATATCTCCATTCATGAACACTAGCAGATCATCTGCAAAGCAGAGGTGGGTGATAGTGGGGTCTTTGCACTTAGGATGTAAGGTGTAAAAACCAGATTGAACTTGTTGCAGTATTAAGGACTTTAATAGTTCCATAAGCAAAACAAAGAGGTATGGAGAGAGGGGGCATCCTTGCCTAATTCCCCTTTTACCTTGAATATATCCATAAGCAGACCCATTGACCATAATGGAAAACCTTGGATTAGTGATGCACATTGCCACCCATTTGATGAACTTTGAAGGAAAATGGAATTTCTGCAGTACCATGAGTAAAGCATCCCATCTGATGCAATCATAAGCCTTCTTCAAATCTATCTTCAGTGTGCATCTTGGAGTACCATTGTCTCTATGATAGTTCCTTAGGAGTTCATGAGCTAGCATGATGTTGTCTTGGATGGACCTCCCTGATATGAATGCAGACTGGCAAGGGCTAACCAAGTATTTAACTATGTGCTTGATTCTGACAGTCAGTATCTTAGTGATGAATTTGTGCATGACATTGCAGCAAGCAATTGGTCTAAATTCATTAAGAGAAGAGGCATGAGGTATTTTGGGAATAAGAGTGAGGAGTGTAGCATTCACCTCTCCTGAGAATTTTTGCACTTGAAAAACAGCTCTTAATGGCCTTAATGAAGTCTCGCTCCTAAAATTCTCCAAACTCTTGAAGAAGTGGGAAGAGAAACCATCTGTCCCTAGGGCTTTATCCAAATCAATGGTTGATGTTACATAGACAATTTCATCGGTAGTGACACTTTGTTCTGAGCAGCTGACATCCTCCTCGATGCTGATTTGATGAAGATCTACTTGGTCTCAAGCATTAATGTCAATGCGGGTAGATGCTTGTTGCCCAAACATTATTGTGTAATAGGTGACACATTCATTAGCTATATCAACATCAGTTGAAAGCCGATTTCCATTGTCATCATGAAGAATCAAAATTCTGTTCCTTGCCCTCCTCTCTAGAATAGACTTGTGGAAGAAAGGAGTGTTATTGTTCCCAAGTTTAAGCCATTGGACCTTGAACTGTTGTTTCTTCATAGCTTCTTCCTGCCTTGCCTTGTTAGCAAAATCTGTGACAGCAGCTCTTTGTTCATTGATTGTTGTATAGGGCAAAAAGGGTTGACTTGAAGGGATTTTTGGGTGTTTTCCATAATTTGCTTTGCAGCAGACACTTGAGTACTGAATTGAGTGAATCTACTTTTTCTCCAAGCTATAAGATGGATTTTCACATTCTTGAGTTTTGTCACAAATCTGTACATGGGGTACCTTGAACAGGAATGTTCCAAGCGAGTCTCCACAACCTCAAAAAGTCGAACTCATCATCCCAAGTGTTGAAATATCTGAAAGCCTTAGGTCCAGTTCCTCTATCTGCAAAGGTGCTGATGACCATTGGGGAATGATTAGAGATGCCATTAGTAAGGAATTCTGCAATTGAATCTTTGAAACACTCCAGCCAAGCCAATATTAACTAAAAATTCTGTCAGTTTCCTATAATTCTTGTTTGAGTGTCTTGTCTGTTGGACCAAGTATAAAAGCTACCAATGTAAGGGCAATCAAATAGCTCAGCATATTGTAAGCATCCATGAAAGTTGGATAGTGCATTGGGATCAGCTGGAGCACCACCTTCTTTCTCATTAGAGTATAAGTAAGTGTTGAAGTCTCCCAGGAGGACCCAAGGGAGCGAGTTTTGTGATGAGAAGTTTCTCAAACTATTCCACAAGTCTTCTCTTTGGCTCTCACTATTATGCCCATAGATGATGGAGATTACAAAGGGGGGACCATTCATAATAGAAGCTTTAGCAAAATTACTTGATCAAGTACTATTTAGAATATTAACTGTTTGCAAGGTTTTGATCCCACATTAGCCAGATTCTTCCAAGAGGATGATGAGCATAGTTGTCTAAATAGGACCATCCGAAAGGATGTTGTTTCTAATTGTCTTTGTTATTCTCTTGGACTCTTGTTTCTACTAAACCCACAAATTTTCAAACCACTACTGCGAATAAAATTCCTTACCTCCACTTGTTTCTGTGGGATCATTCAATCCCACAGTGTTCCATCCTCCGATGTTATTCATTGGAAACAAGCCGATAGAGAGCTTGTCTAACACGACCAATCCTTTTGGTCCAAACCCTTCATACTCAAATGTGAAATAGATGGCTTATTGTTAAGCTTGGGATCCCCCACCAAACTCGGAAATGGAGTATTGTTCAAATCCTTTGGCTTGTGAATGGTACCCTCCTATGGTTGTTGTTCCTTTGTAAGTTCCATATTCTCCCAGCCTGCTCTTTGTTCATTAGAGATTTCCATAGTCTCCAAAGTCTCGTTACTGCCTTCTCCAAAGCAGAGAAAGAATTTTGTATTGGGGGTTGCTGAGATATGTTAATACCATTTAGTTGTACTATGTCAGGTTCAAATCACTGGAGGGTATTGAGGAGAACCTCGGCTTCTATGTTTGCACTTGCACCTGCAATGTTAGGAGCTCTCCTTTTGTGCTTGGTAGGTTGCCATTACGAGCCATCCGTGGGAGGTGTAGACTCTGCATTATGCGTATGCATTGGATGACTTGAAGTTGTAGTAATGGATTTGGGTTTGGGAACATAGAATGCAACTGGGGTGGGAGTTGGTTTTTCCCTAACCTTCTTTCGACATCGAGGTTCACTGTGGCAAAAGGTCGAACAGCTTGAGCATTGGGCTGGTTTCCAAGCATATTCAACATCAACAGTGCATTTAGACCCATCATCAAACACGACTGTGATCTCCTTCTTGAGTACAGATTTGGGGTTGATTTATACACAAACACGAGCAAAGACATTCTAGTTCTTCGCGCGTTGGTCCATCTAGGGAGCAGAGGTTTCCCTACTGAGAAGCTATGAAGCTTAACCTGTAGGAGTTGAATACATGTAATGGAATTTTTCTGATGGTCATCCAAACTGGTATAGCTTGAATGTTCTCTAGTTTTTATTCAATGAAAGGTTCCGACTTCTGACTATGAAAGGGGTGTGAGAGATGAACACAGGGACATGTTCAAGAGCTGTGATTCTATCTTCTTCCAAAGCAAATTTTAGGATGAAGGCTTTCTCTCCATGTACTGTCATGGATAGTTCACCCTTGAGATTCCACGCTTTCTCTATTGCTCTCTTCACTTGAATGTAAGGAAGACGATGACCTACAAAACCTCCTACTACGAGTTTTCACAATCTGCCATATGGTTAACTAAAGCAGGTCTGAGTTGCAGCAATCAATTCTCCATCAACCAATGTCTGGTGGCGATAACACAAATCATCAGATGAACTTGGGAGAATTGTTCTCGATCTACTAAGCTGCTCCACTCCAATTAGATTTAGGTTTTTGGGTATTCTCTGAGACAGAAGTGTTAAGATTTTGTGAAGCTATTGAGGGTTTAGATGAACCTTAAAGAGGAGGGAAGGCTGGATCCATGGAAGGAATACCAGGATCAGGAGTGGGATTCGTCATTTTTGCAAAAGAAAAATGATGATCTAATCGCCTTGACTTTGGTCAAAATCGCACGGCCAGAGTCAAGCTTTGAAACAGTTTGTTGGAATTAAAAAAATTTGATTTTCCCATTACTTTGCCAATGATACACTTGGTCCATAGTGTTTGACTCTGTGCCAATGATCCTGCATATAACGTTAATCGATTGTTTTTCCCATTACTTTGCCAATGATACACTTGGTCCATAGTGTTTTGACTCGAGTGAGGATGTAAGATTTACTCTAAAATAACCTTCTCCGGAGAAGAAGGTACAACCCCCATAAAATATAAATGCATTTACATCTTTGGTGGTAGAAGTCTTTGGGATAGTGCTTGCAATGCCAGCAACACAAACTCCTTCCAAAAAGAAAACAATCTGGGTTTTGCGGCATTGTAGTATTGCATAACCGCAACAACAAAGTGAGACGTTTCCCTAGCTAGCTAACTTGAAGCGGAAATTTATAACAAGGTGAATCCAAATTATGGTTAAGATTAAGATTAAAACTTTAAAACTTTTATCATTCTTCTAGCATTGAGTGAGTCTCGAGCCTCGTAAGAAGCTGAATGGGACCGAAAATTAAGATGCCACAAATAACCTAACTAGTTATGTAGGAATAACAGAAGAATCCTCAACCAATGCAAACTCGCAAAGTTATTACACCATAATAATAGTGACGAGTTGACGTTCCTATGTACCAATATGAATCATTTGAGTGAAATACAAAAATCATGCTCGTACGCATTCACAATGAATGTTAGGGTTGGGATCACCACCAAAACTACGAAGTATATAGATGTTGAAACAGAAGATCACTAGCATAACCCAGTACACGCTCTAAGCACTAATGATTTGACTTCCAGTAGTGATGTATATATGTAACATACAGAAGCTCTAGTTCCATCATGTTTGTCTTTGTTAATAGATTTATTTTCCAATCCACCGTGCCATTAACAAAACCCATTTTATTTTCGATTTCAAGCTTGAGAATCTGAGATATAACGTACTTATTCAGACAATTTGTGCTTACTACATTTATATAATAAGTTGGTTCTCATGTCAACTATAATCATGCATGATCCATGCAATCCCATTTATAGACCACTAGTTCGCCGCTATACTTGTTTATAGATTGATGTGTATGTGAAACTACTAGCTATGGAGCTAATCAAGTTGTTGAACTGTTAATGTCGCATCAAGCAGGTTGTATAAGTTAATGTGAACACCTAAACTCATCACGGTTTTTATATTGTTCTTTGCAATTGTATCTTCACGTCTGGTGATTTCCCACGACCCAACAAACATGTGCAACATGACATCAATTCCAACCAGTCTACCATTTCCGGTGCATACATTCGTTCACCCCAAATAAAAATGAAAAATGAAAGAAATGCACAAAATCCAAAGAGGAAAGGTACACTTACTTGATCTGGAGTTTTCTCGGACAGCATTTCCCCGAATACCATCGAATAAGAATGACTTTGATTCATGGTCGCCATAAGCAATTTCAGAAACAGTGTTGCGCTTTACCATCAAATAAGAATGCCACGGTATGGATATCATTTCAATTATGGTTGCCACTAACACATTTGTGGTTGCTAGATTTTGCGAACACGTCGCATGGTGTTGGTAGAAGTGATGGAAAATGTGCTTGCAAAGCTAGTAATCCAAACCCCTTTAGAGAGAACAACGGTGCTGATCTAGACAAAATCACCCGTTATCATCATCTTTGTTTATGCATTAGAGTTCATTGAAGCCATCGGTATCTAGACAAAATCACCGTTAACAATCCAACCAAAGAAAATGGCAAGATGTATCCATGATATTTGTCACGGTTGAAAGCCATCGGGACTTCCATGTGCATGGTTCGATTCACCAAATAGTCATACGTTTAGTATATCAAAATTATCAATTTTAATTGTCGGATCGCGTCAATTAAAAGTTTGCTCGATGAATTACAAGTAATGAATTTCTCTTTCTAAGTGATATCATCGTTTGTTGCGGAATGTCTAATCTCAAAACAAAATTCGAGGGTTTGTATGCCCCGAAAGGTTTACGTATGCCCTAAAAACGGGGTTC